>JASANE010011010.1:0-11047 GCA_030248225.1 Trileptium ribeirensis
ACAATAATTACAATTGCAAAGCGAAAGAAACCAATAATGCATCAGCAATGTCTTCAAAACAAAAAAACTCAACCTTTAGAATGTTAAAATTCCACTAGATAAATAATTATACCCATTGTTCGTCTGCAGAGAATATTCATAACCTATATATAAATGTACATAATTCGGGGACTACAATAAGATGCATGCACAGATATGGTAAAACTGAAAGCGGTTCTTGAGTTAAAATGAGTTCGTTTCAAATTCAGTTCCAGAAATATGAAATGAAATTCACTCGTTTTAAAATGACTATTTTAAAATAGACCCGTTTTATAAGGACTCGTTTTAAATCGACTTTTGGCGGGAATTTTAAAACATGTTTTACGTTAAACACATACAGCTGTTGCTAACATAGTTGGTGTGAACGGTTTGTTTTAGCTTTACTTAGCTGATAGTATGATAGTGGCAAAACGATTAAAAAGTCATTTCACTTAGGTAGAATCAAATCGAATGAAATAAAATCCACAAATTTGAAATCAAAATGGAGTTTTGTTTATGAAACTGGAATCAGATGAGGCCAATTAGAATCAAGTAAAAATAAAAGCGGTTTTACAACGAGAAATGGAATTGATTTCATCTATTATTTTTATCACATCCCTGGACACATCTTATCGTAGTTCCCGCACACATGTACGTATAGCTATAATACTTGGTAGGGAAATAATGCCCTGTACAGGCATGGAAATAGGAATCCCTGAAAAATGTTAATGGAAATTATAACGTTAGGCAATGCGTGTTTAATTGATTATGTGAATCAGTGTTATCGATGAAAAATACTTTTACGCTTATAATAAAATACCGAGGTATATATAAGTATATCATAGTTAGGCTGTCCAAAAATTAAACTTAACTTTTCCCGACCTACTACATTTAAACTTTAACTCAAAGCATAACAGCCAAGCTGCAACGCTCGATGAGAGAAATCAGACTACTTTTTTCTGATCTGATAACTGTTTTTGGGATTTTTTATTATTTGGGCCTGAATTCATTGGAGCTCAGCAGGATAAAGCTATGTAGGCAGGTAACCAATTAGTTCAATTGCGTATCAATGTAATGGCTTATGAGTGACATGTAGACAGAAAGATTTTTTGCGCATTTAACCAATATCTGAAGAAATAATGCTCACTGCTCGTCCCTCTATTGTTCTAATTATCCCTTCTGAAACTACTGAGCTCCAGACAATATTAGCCATTATAGGTACAGTACCCGACAAATGAATGCCACTTTCGGTCAAGCGAGTTGCCAAAGTCGAACAATCAAATAATAACAGACAAACGCCATTTGTTGCAGTTTTCCAGTCCATGTTCAAAATTGGCACTTTTATATGAGACCATTATCCTATGCTGGAGTTTGCTTAAACAGCGCAACATTGTTTTAAATTCTTTTTGTCCATCTGTTGGTCGCACAACTCTTCACCAGATTTAGTAACTTTTTATTCGTCGCTCAATGAAATGAAGTTATGCACATAGCTGTGTGTTTACGCTACTCCAATGATTTCCTACCCATTTGGTGCAGTTTTCCAGTCCACGTACAAAATTGGCACTTTTATATGACACCATAATCCTATGCTGGAGTTTCCTTAAACAGCGCAACATTGCTTTAAATTCTTTTTGTAAATCTGTTGGTCGCACAACTCTTCACCAGATTTAGTAACTTTTTATTCGCCGCTCAAAGAAATGAAGTTATGCGCATAGCTGTGTTTTTACGCTACTCCAATGATTTCCTACTTAAATTATCACAAATTCAACAATAATTTAATACTGTTTGATTTTGGCAATTTGGGGTCACCAACATTTTAGGTTGTAAATCTTGCCAGAGCCATCGGATCGAAAAAGCCACCATATCCTCCCACGGAGAGTTACAATTTCGATGTCCTTTTTTCCTAAGCAGCCGCTTTCGAGTTATGAACCAAGGTTAAAAAATAACCCCGTCCCAAAAAAATAAATGAAATTTTCAAAATTTTCTCAAAGTAAGTTTTTGATTTTTGGGAATACAGGGTTATTTAACGTGTCAAATAACTTGATTTCATTGTTTTAGCCCCACATTCGGTGTGTTATTAATCCTTCCAGTCGGATTCGAATTGGATTAATGTTTGGTAAATTTTAACACCAAAACTAGTCAAATTTTGGCACTCTTCCGATATAGATAAATGTGGGTCATCAGAATGAGTGTATAAATATGTTTTCGCAGTAGCAGTAATTACATGCTATGTGCCTAATAACGCAAACGCTGGAACAATGAATATCAAGCGCCTTTCCAGGCTGTTTATCCAAATAATGAAATCAGAAATGCAGTAATACGCATTTCACCGTTCATTTTAGTATCATCTTTACTAAAATTATCTCACTCATACAAAAAAAATACAATTAATATGGATCCGCTGCAAGAATATTATTTAAGCACTCTGTTTCGAAACTGCAGTATTAAATGAAAATCCGAAAACCCACAGATGTCAGAATTTCTCATCTAAAACAAAGCCACATAGCACTAAATTTGGTTTCACAATTGGTAATAATTAAAGTAAAATGCGATGCTTTAAGTCGATGCGCAAATTGTTAGAATAAATAAAACTTACCCTAAGTTCGTCCACAGAAACCACTCTTGAACGAGACATTATGCTATGGTTATACAGCCTTGCAATAAAATATTAAGTCGAAATGAGTCCGTTGTAGAACCCGCATTAGCAGCAACGCCTTTGCGTCTTGTAGCCGGATACCCGGGATACGGAAGCAAAGACGTGCTAGGTATGGGCTTCGGGAGAGATTACCAAAGCTACATGCTTGGTCGCAAAAATACCACGCCAACATGCCTCCAAACCTGTATCAATTGTAACTGGCTTCTCCAAATAGGGAAGGGAGCTAGGTATTTTGATCTCTTGCATGCTGTCCAGCTTATACCCCCAGGTACATATTGGCCTCCCCAGACACCAAATATTTTTTGTACTATTAAAAATTACCAATAATTTCTCTACCAGGTTAGAAATATGCTAAATTTTATTATCAAACCAATTTTTTCTCTGTGTGTCTAAAAATCGATAAAATATTTCATTACTAGACATACGCAATTTCGATCATACGTATGTTATATACGTATATAACACATAGTTCATAGTTACAGTTCCTTATGGTCCCAGCTACCATAGAGAGAGTCGTCACCAAGGTATTTTCACTTCTCTCCAACTCCGGCGTAGGGGGAACCCACAAGGTCACGCCCACAAACAAAATATTGTTAGCATGCAGTGGAATGGAGACTTTTTGAACACGATTTGTCTGCACATAATAGCTAGAAAAGTTGATCTCAAATATTCAATCTTTGATCCAAAAATAAATCCTGTGGTACTGTAGAGGCCAATAAATAGGTTCGCCGAACGCTGTGTAAATATTGTAACCTTAAACAATTTTGTTGTCCAAAGTATCATATTCAAGCTCTTGTTTCATATAAGAATTTTTGAATTGACTTTTAGACAGGAAAAAGCATTATGCGATTTATATTTATATATAGATTGCTTGAATCAAATGCTAAGATCCGCTTTATATCCGAAATATGTCGATGTCACAAGCATCAAAATTGTCAAATTAAAAGAATGAGAATTTAGAGACAATAATTGCGAATTGAGGTTGACACATATAGTTCAAGTATCGGATCCGTATGAGCAGTAATTCGATGAATGATATGCTGCTTCGTACCTAACCATCTATTCATGCAATGTCGAAAGTAATCGCTGTTGCACATTTCAAAATAATGTTTGGAAACTACAAACTAATGGCTATTAGTTTTATTACATATATATATGGCCAATGACGTTTGAATGATAATTTGATTATGACAATGGGTTTTTCGGGAATTTGATGTTTTCCTACTTTCATTATTAATATCCTCGCAAATTGGAAATTCCCTATGTTCAGTTTTAAAATTCTCTTTAGTAAGCTAAGATCTTTGCACAATCGGACTACCGAGGCTTGCATCGCATACGTTACTCTACATTACATCCATATATTTTCGGATATACTTTGTTTTTAAATAGTTGTAAACAGTTGTTTGGAATTAAACAAATTGTCGGGATGTTTTTTCATTATTAATTATATATACTTCCCATTGTCAAGTTTGAGTCTTGTAAACATACATAAGTATTTAATTTACAAACAATTTTATTTAATTTGTGACTGTATATACGCTATGATAATGAATGGATTTATAGGTACTTGAATTTGAATTGATATCCTGACTATCCACTGTTCAAAGTTAGCTTGCTTCCTATATAATTTTAATTCAGAACATGTTTTCCTGTGAAATTTAGTGAATTTTGATCTTTTTGTTGTTTTGTAAGACTGTGGTAAAGTAAGGATACGGATATAAAGCGGATCTTAGCATTTGATTCAAGCCATCTATATATAAATATAAATAACATAATGCTTTTTCCTGTCTATAGCTATCTTTTTGTTCTTATATGAAACAAGAGCTTGAATATGATACTTTGGACAACAAAATTGTTTAAGGTTACAATATTTACACAGCGTTCGGCGAACCTATTTATTGGCCTCTACAGTACCACAGGATTTATTTTTGGATCAAAGATTGAATATTTGAGATCAACTTTTCTAGCTATTATGTGCAGACAAATCGTGTTCAAAAAGTCTCCATTCCACTGCATGCTAACAATATTTTGTTTGTGGGCGTGACCTTGTGGGTTCCCCCTACGCCGGAGTTGGAGAGAAGTGAAAATACCTTGGTGACGACTCTCTCTATGGTAGCTGGGACCATAAGGAACTGTAACTATGAACTATGTGTTATATACGTATATAACATACGTATGATCGAAATTGCGTATGTCTAGTAATGAAATATTTTATCGATTTTTGAGAACACACAGAGAAAAAAATTGGTTTGATAATAAAATTTAGCATATTTCTAACCTGGTAGAGAAATTATTGGTAATTTTTAATAGTACAAAAAATATTTGGTGTCTGGGGAGGCCAATATGTACCTGGGGGTATAAGCTGGACAGCATGCAAGAGATCAAAATACCTAGCTCCCTTCCCTATTTGGAGAAGCCAGTTACAATTGATACAGGTTTGGAGGCATGTTGGCGTGGTATTTTTGCGACCAAGCATGTAGCTTTGGTAATCTCTCCCGAAGCCTGTACCTAGCACGTCTTTGCTTCCGTATCCCGGATCTCCCGGCTACAAGACGCAAAGGCGTTGCTGCTAATGCGGGTTCTACAACGGACTCATTTTCGACTTAATATTTTATTGCAAGGCTGTATAACCATAGCATAATGTCTCGTTCAAGAGTGGTTTCTGTGGACGAACTTAGGGTAAGTTTTATTTATTCTAACAATTTGCGCATCGACTTAAAGCATCGCATTTTACTTTAATTATTACCAATTGTGAAACCAAATTTAGTGCTATGTGGCTTTGTTTTAGATGAGAAATTCTGACATCTGTGGGTTTTCGGATTTTCATTTAATACTGCAGTTTCGAAACAGAGTGCTTAAATAATATTCTTGCAGCGGATCCATATTAATTGTATTTTTTTTGTATGAGTGAAATATTTTAGTAAAGATGATACTAAAATGAACGGTGAAATGCGTATTACTGCATTTCTGATTTCATTATTTGGATAAACAGCCTGGAAAAAGGCGCTTGATATTCATTGTTCCAGCGTTTGCGTTATTAGGCATATAGCATGTAATTACTGCTACTGCGAAAACATATTTATACACTTATTCTGATGACCCAACATTTATCTATATCGGAAGAGTGCCAAAATTTGACTAGTGTTTGGGTGTTAAAATTTACCAAACATTAATCCAATTCGAATCCGACTGGAAGGATTACAAACACACCGAATGTGGGGCTAAAACAATGAAATCAAGTTATTTGACACGTTAGAATAACCCTGTATTCCCCAAAAATCAAAAACTTACTTTGAGAAAATTTTGAAAATTTCATTTATTTTTTTTGGGACGGGGTTATTTTTTAACCTTGGTTCATAACTCGAAGCGGCTGCTTAGGAAAAAAGGACATCGAAATTGTAACTCTCCGTGGGAGGATATGGTGGCTTTTTCGATCCGATGGCTCTGGCAAGTATTACAACCTAAAATGTTGGTGACCCAAATTGCCAAAATCAAACAGTATTAAATTATTGTCTGAATTTGTGATAATTTAAGTAGGAAATCATTGGAGTAGCGTAAAAACACAGCTATGCGCATAACTTCATTTCTTTGAGCGGCGAATAAAAAGTTACTAAATCTGGTGAAGAGTTGTGCGACCAACAGATTTACAAAAAGAATTTAAAGCAATGTTGCGCTGTTTAACAAACTCCAGCATACAGGATTATGGTGTCACAGATAAAAGTGCCAATTTTGTACGTGGACGGAAAACTGCACCAAATGGGTAGGAATCATTTGGAGTAGCGTAAACACACAGCTATGTGCATAACTTCATTTCATTGAGCGACGAATAAAAAGTTACTAAATCTGGTGAAAAGTTGTGCGACCAACAGATGGACAAAAAGAATTTAAAACAATGTTGCGCTGTTTAAGCAAACTCCAGCATAGGATAATGGTCTCATAGAGTGCCAATTTTGAACATGGACTGGAAAACTGCAACAAATGGCGTTTGTCTGTTATTATTTGATTGTTCGACTTTGGCAACTCGCTTGACCGAAAGTGGCATTCATTTTGTCGGGTACTGTACCTATAATGGCTAATATCGTCTGGAGCTCAGAGTCTTTGTATAAAATAATTGATTTTGCGTATCAGAACGCTATACAGCTCTATGTGCCAACGCGACCTAACGCAAATCAGAAAATGACTAGCATCACGCAATTGCGGTCACTGGGATCTCCAAATTGGGGGGTGGTGGTGGGCCCCTGACATTTTTCGGTGTCCCTGGTTCAGAACAGGTGCCCCCGGTTCGCGCCCCCTGGCAAAATTTTGGGCTCCCCCCGTGCACCGCCTCTTGGAAAATTTTTTGTTTCCAATCGGTCCAAAGTACAAAAAATTGATCAAAATTTGTACTAAAATTCAGTTCTGAAACCAAAAATTTCTTAAATTGTACCAAAATTTGCTTCAAAATAGCTTTTTCTCTCCATCATAAGCGTTTTGGCAGTGCTTCTGACGCGATTTCTAATCGTTTTTCTCTTGGCAAAATGCCGCCTGGCAAAATCGGGCGCCCCCCGGTTCGGAACCAGTGGGGGCTGGCTCATGCCCCCTGGCAAGATTTTCAGCGAATGGAGAGCCCAGAGTCATAGTAAAAAAACAAAAAAAATCAGAACTTCCAAGTTCTGAAGAAAATTCAATGCTACAAAACAACGTAACTGGATACTGGATCACAGAAGCAGTCTATAAAACATTCCGAAATTGCAAATTTTCAAATTTCCGCGTAATATACGAGCTTTACGACACAGAAAATCATGCAGACCAGGAACGATGACGGCTACTGCTGAACTAAATTTTATATTATGTTGTTTTGATGGGGAGGGGGTTTGAATGGTATTTCTTATTATGACAGCTATCGGTATTAAAAGGGGATGGGATTTATCATCGGAGATTGGAACCAACTACCTACTCACGTTGTCAACGCCCCAAATATAAACAATCAAGAAACTGCTCCATGACTCCAATTCCATTCCCCCTTATAGTCGCCACAGATGCTGCTGCTGTGTTTCCAATATTCAGGTGCATGCACTGTCTCTCGAGCTGTCTTTCAAATCAAACACCAGCCTTCTTCGGCTGTTTCCACACGTCATCGATGACTGTTCACTCCATGGATCTGTGGCGACTATGGTTGACGTGTGCTGGGTAATAAAGGTAATAAAGATTACGTGGTCCGAGGTGTCGCCAGTAGTATGCCGGTGGGACGATTCAGTTGGCACGCGTCGTTACTTTTCGTGATCAGTATTAGTGCCCTATATTTTGCGCTGCAGCGTGACTTGCTCTAATCACTCGTGCTTTAGATAAGTAGGCAGCAAACACGTACAAGGAATGTTTATTTTTGCTTTCCACTCGGCTATCCCTATTTCTGCCAACTTCTACCTTAGGTTATAAATTTAATGCAATTAAGTATCTTAGGCCTGTGTTCTTAAGTTTAGGTTATCACAACTAGTATTTAATTGATATGGCTTGAGAGAAAGCAGCTTCAGATTAGGTTATCCGTTACTTTGATACGCCCGTGTGGGTTGGCTCAGCAGTACTTCCGGCTGGCTAGTACCACCGTACGAGCATCTGATTACCTTAACCTGAGCCTTAGATATATATACTATTACTTGCAATTATTTCAAACAAGCCGACCCGACTGGCTGCCGAACTATGTTACTAAAACTCTATATATATATATATATATAGTAGAGATCGACTACTGTCCAGTTGAAGTTTCTTACCCTGTACGACCCCCGGCTGCTGATCGCACAGAAGAGATTCGTGGCCCCCGGCTGACTGATCGTACAGAAGAGATTCGTAGCACCCGGCTGGCTGATCGCACAGAAGCGATTGGTGGCCCCCGGCTAGCTGACAAAAATAGTACATGGGATCTATTGGTGGCTCCAGGAAGTAGGCTAATTCTCGCCCTTCACTCACCCGGTCTACTCAAGCCTAGTACTACTTGTCATACCGACCCCGGCTGGCTGCCGATCAGACAAGTAATACTACTATCCACTGAACTCACCTGCACTCTCGCAGTCCTGATGTTCTCACTCGACACGCGGGCCGAAGTTTTTAAGTATTACTAACGATTGTTCAATTAGAAAATATCACTCCTAATATGATTATTGCCACTTATTTTATTGGGATAATATTACTAGATTAACTACTAACGGTATTAAAATTACGTATTTGTGAAGCCTTTCTATTTACCAGCTTCGCTCTTTAAGCCGAAATACAAAATCAGAAGAAAGCCAAAAATCCCAATATGAATCCTCCACGCAATTCTTTTTGCCTTAGCTACCATTAAGCACCGGCTACAAGCGCCAAACACTAAGCTAAAATTCTAAAATCCCTTTTACAATTCTGTTGTCACTTCTTATTAATAGCCCAGTAAACATAATAGACGATACGGCATTAAACAGATGGTAGCACCGTCGATTAACTGTAATGGACTCCAAAAAGTAAACATATTCAAACTATAACAGATAAAACATATCAGTGTAGTAACCGACTGTCGGAGCTGGATTTCTTTTACAATGTAGATTCGTGCTTACGCGACGCTCCGACCCACAGAGAGTACTATAATACACCAATGTTACAATTTAGTTACAATCCTGGCCACCAAGTACTCCAATTCTCTAGTCACTGGGGTGCGCGAGATCATGGCCTGGCGTACCAGAGTAGTGGTGATAATAGTAGATAAGGTTACTAACTCTCCAATTCCAGCGTTACCCTATTACGATGGCAGCTCTATGATGTTTATTACGCTCACTTTCGGAAACACCACCAACAGTCGTTCGGTTATAACTATTTATTCACCAATACAAGAATGAGCAGTGCCACCTCGTAACAGTACGCTTAACCAACTAAGTCGATATTGAGTCACCAAAAGTGCAGTGGTGCAAGCGCGAACAACGCTAGCCGCATTAAGTTCTGATGCGTAATTCTTACGCTTTGGCACTCCTCGATTTGACACAAATAACAATTTCACAGTCTACGGATATTATACGACAAGGTGACAATGCGTAGCATAGAACAGTCTATATTTGTAGCCTTAGCATACTTTCAAACAAGTCCCGCGTCGTCTCTTCGTTATGACGCAATACGATATGGCCACTTTAACACGTATATTCGATGCTCGTTTCCAACACACGTTGCACTATAACGCTAACAGAACGTTATAAACGGAGAACAAAAATTGGTAATAAGTCACCATAAACGTAGTTGGTTGCATATTACGTATGCGGTAAAATTGAATATAGTACATATACGATAAACAGCTCGCGAAAGCCCGTAAGCACCACTCGGTAAATACGTCTTTGGTAGCTAGTAACCAGAAAGCAGTGAAAACTCGATGAGAATAATTTAAAATAAAATTTGGCACTGAGATTGCCGCCCAACGGCGCTTCGCGACCCTGCGGCCGGAACTAAAGAGGCACATATGAAATATATACTAGAAAACGTAATAAATTACAAAAAGTGAGCGGAGCAACAGGCAAAGTATTTGGTATCTAATTTGTGTATATATGTGCTTCAACTGTTTACTCAATTTATACCTAATAAGTATCACGTTTTAGGAAATTGATGTCAAATCCACCATACAAAAAGTTAGCTAGCTAAAAGAAATTAGCTAATTAATGACATCAACTAATTAGCTAATTAGTTATCTAATTAGCACCCATGATAAAATCATAGAGCTTTAGGGCCATATGTTCATAATGAGCGACATCGAAAACCCCCGAGGGCAACAAATTACCAATTTTGAAATGATTTGAAAATTTGCATAAAATTAGCTAGTTAATTAACCAAATAATTAGCATATACAGCCAGGTTTTAGAGCTTCAGAAATGTCATATTCGTGATCAGCGACAAACAAAACCCCCGGGTGCGAATTATTTTTAATTTATGAACACTTTGAAATTTTTCAAAAAATTGGCTAATTAAGAATTATATATATATATATATATATATATATATATATATATATATATATATATATATATATATATATATATATATAATTAGTAATTAGCTAATTAACTAAATAATTACCATTTTAACTTCCTCGAATAGCAAATAAGCACCAGATCCACAATCACCAAGGCGAGATGTAGTACATGCACCAAAATAATAACTTTACACTAATTATTTATTGAAAAATATCCAATTTTTGTTTGAAATTGCTAAAATAGGCTAACACGCTTAGTTAATTAGGTAATTACTAATTAAATAAAGTGAATTTTGATAAAATCTATGTCTTGCACCTGTCCAATATTAGGCCTTTCAAACAAAAAAAAGTTTTTTAAAATCGGCCCAGCAGTTATTGAGGAGTTCAACGGACGGACGGACAGACAGTGCCAAATC
>JASANE010011011.1:0-14015 GCA_030248225.1 Trileptium ribeirensis
ACCTAATTTAAACGTGGAAGATACAATTAAATGTGGTTCTTTACACCATTTTCCTTGGCCACTTGCCAGCACGCAGTACTGTACCATAGGCCGGGGAAACAATTGCTTTTAGCTCGACGCTATTGCATCCTGCAAGTTTTATTTACAGATTAAGTACCTAATTTAAACGTGGAAGATACAATTAAATGTGGTTCTTCACACCATTTTCCTTGGCCACTTGCCAGCACGCAGTACTGTACCGTAGGCCGGGGAAACAATTTCTTTTAGCTCGACGCTATTGCATCCTGCAAGTTTTATTTACAGATTAAGTACCTAATTTAAACGTGGAAGATACAATTAAATGTAGTTCTTCACACCATTTTCATTGGCCACTTGCCAGCACGCAGTACAGTACCATAGGCCGAAAAATTTCTACCCACAGGATTCATTTCTTTTAGCTCGACTGCTATTCATTGGGGTTTTATTTACAGATTAAGTACCAATTACGAAAAATTAAACGAGATACAATAATGTGGTTCTTACACACACGCTGCCCACGCAGTACTGTACCGTAGGCCGGGGAAATTTCCTTTTCCCCACCATTGCATCCTGAAAGTTTTATTTACAGAATAAGTACTTAATTTAAACGTGGAAGATACAATTAAATGTAGTTCTTCACACCATTTTCCTTGGCCACTTGCCAGCACGCAGTACGGTACCATAGGCCGGGGAAACAATTTCTTTTAGCTCGACGCTATTGCATCCTGAAAGTTTTATTTACAGATTAAGTACCTAATTTAAACGTGGAAGATACAATTAAATGTAGTTCTTCACACCATTTTCCTAGGCCACTTGCCAGCACGCAGTACTGTACCGTAGGCCGGGGAAACAATTTCTTTTAGCTCGACGCTATTGCATCCTGCAAGTTTTATTTACAGATTAAGTACCTAATTTAAACGTGGAAGATAGAATTAAATGTGGTTCTTCACACCATTTTCCTTGGCCACTTGCCAGCACGCAGTACTGTACCGTAGGCCGGGGAAACAATTTCTTTTAGCTCGACGCTATTGCATCCTGCAAGATTAATTTACAGATTAAGTACCTAATTTAAACGTGGTAGATACAATTAAATGTGGTTCTTCACACCATTTTCCTTGGCCACTTGCCAGCACGCAGTACTGTACCGTAGGCCGGGGAAACAATTTCTTTTAGCTCGACGCTATTGCATCCTGCAAGTTTTATTTACAGATTAAGTACCTAATTTAAACGTGGAAGATACAATTAAATGTAGTTCTTCACACCATTTTCCTAGGCCACTTGCCAGCACGCAGTACTGTACCGTAGGCCGGGGAAACAATTTCTTTTAGCTCGACGCTATTGCATCCTGCAAGTTTTATTTACAGATTAAGTACCTAATTTAAACGTGGAAGATAGAATTAAATGTGGTTCTTCACACCATTTTCCTTGGCCACTTGCCAGCACGCAGTACTGTACCGTAGGCCGGGGAAACAATTTCTTTTAGCTCGACGCTATTGCATCCTGCAAGTTTTATTTACAGATTAAGTACCTAATTTAAACGTGGAAGATACAATTAAATGTGGTTCTTCACACCATTTTCCTCGGCCACTTGCCAGCACGCAGTACTGTACCGTAGGCCGGGGAAACAATTTCTTTTAGCTCGACGCTATTGCATCCTGCTAGTTTTATTTACAGATTAAGTACCTAATTTAAACGTGGAAGATACAATTAAATGTGGTTCTTCACACCATTTTCCTTGGCCACTTGCCAGCACGCAGTACTGTACCGTAGGCCGGGGAAACAATTTCTTTTAGCTCGACGCTATTGCATCCTGCAAGTTTTATTTACAGATTAAGTACCTAATTTAAACGTGGAAGATAGAATTAAATGTAGTTCTTCACACCATTTTCCTAGGCCACTTGCCAGCACGCAGTACGGTACCATAGGCCGGGGAAACAATTTCTTTTAGCTCGACGCTATTGCATCCTGAAAGTTTTATTTACAGATTAAGTACCTAATTTAAACGTGGAAGATACAATTAAATGTAGTTCTTCACACCATTTTCCTAGGCCACTTGCCAGCACGCAGTACTGTACCGTAGGCCGGGGAAACAATTTCTTTTAGCTCGACGCTATTGCATCCTGAAAGTTTTATTTACAGATTAAGTACCTAATTTAAACGTGGAAGATACAATTAAATGTAGTTCTTCACACCATTTTCCTAGGCCACTTGCCAGCACGCAGTACTGTACCGTAGGCCGGGGAAACAATTTCTTTTAGCTCGACGCTATTGCATCCTGCAAGTTTTATTTACAGATTAAGTACCTAATTTAAACGTGGAAGATAGAATTAAATGTGGTTCTTCACACCATTTTCCTTGGCCACTTGCCAGCACGCAGTACTGTACCGTAGGCCGGGGAAACAATTTCTTTTAGCTCGACGCTATTGCATCCTGCAAGTTTTATTTACAGATTAAGTACCTAATTTAAACGTGGAAGATAGAATTAAATGTGGTTCTTCACACCATTTTCCTTGGCCACTTGCCAGCACGCAGTACTGTACCATAGGCCGGGGAAACAATTTCTTTTAGCTCGACGCTATTGCATCCTGCAAGTTTTATTTACAGATTAAGTACCTAATTTAAACGTGGAAGATACAATTAAATGTAGTTCTTCACACCATTTTCCTTGGCCACTTGCCAGCACGCAGTACGGTACCATAGGCCGGGGAAACAATTTCTTTTAGCTCGACGCTATTGCATCCTGAAAGTTTTATTTACAGATTAAGTACCTAATTTAAACGTGGAAGATACAATTAAATGTAGTTCTTCACACCATTTTCCTTGGCCACTTGCCAGCACGCAGTACTGTACCGTAGGCCGGGGAAACAATTTCTTTTAGCTCGACGCTATTGCATCCTGAAAGTTTTATTTACAGATTAAGTACCTAAGTTAAACGTGGAAGATACGTCAATTTACGCAGATATTGAGGCTCATGAGAACTGCCAAAGTTAGTGTCGAGTACACCGTGTAGCTCGGTATCCAGGTAGCGATTTACTACTCCATGCCCATGCCTAATATACTATGTTAAATAAAAAGCCAGATATGTTATACATTTTATGCTCAAAACGAAAAAACAATATTACCATTTTCTTTTAATAAAACTTAAAAAATAACAAACACATAAACATTAATTTACTATTATTTTTCATCGATAAACAGTTGCCAATATTTAAATTCGTTTATTTTTTTATATATTTACACAGATTTTTCTTCGACTGCACAATTTGGACTGGCGAGTCTGCAGGCTTCGAGCCAAGACAAGGGGAGTAGCCGGGGTGGCGGGGGTGGGTGTGGTCATAGGGGAAATGGCTGACAATGCAGCATCAATGATCCCTTAAACGTAAGGGAGAACGTAAAGTTTATGTTTACGTATGAACTGTGCGATTAGTCTATGTCTTATCACATTCGGTGTTGCTATCATAGAAGTTTCTGGCAACGCATCTGGCTAAAACCGGGTTTATTCTATTCGGTATAATGTACTTCTCGATCTTTTAATATAAGCTTGTTTTTGCCATGATAATTGTAAGGCGGTACATAATTTTAATGCAGACTCTGTAGAGATTAGAATTATGTCTCCCTTACCTTATATCGCATTGGGGAAACGAAAAAGTTAAAAAAATAGAAAACGAGAAATCAACAACTTGCGAAATAAGCAATTTGGAAAATTTAGGGAGATGGACAATTGGAAACTGGAAACTACAGGGTAGCATTATAATTTTGAGCTGGATGTCGAATCTACAACAAATTCTTCGCCGTTGCTTTGATACACAGAAATTGAAAAAGGCTATATAACAAAATTGGGGGTTGATGGAAAATTGGGAATTTCAGAATAAGTTAACGTGAGAAATTGAGAAAAATACGAAAACATTCATAATTTGAAACATATTGCCCATTCTCCTGCAGATTCATCGCCCGTACCATTAGTCGTTCTTGGAAAATTCGTGGTTGTGTTCACTATGCCAGGTACCATGGTTTACTGCGCACAAGAGCTAAGGAGCATAAGCTATATAAAGGTTGTGCCGCCCTCAATATACGAAGCTTAAGCCTCAGCCTTAGTCTAAGGTATGGTCCACTGGAGGATCCACCACTAAGAGGGTCCGTCTCCCCAGTCAGAGCACAAACACACGTCATAAACCCAAAATATGAGGATGAAGACTAAAAATGTGTACATATGTATCAGTAAAAAATTTTTCATCCAAAAACGAAACCCCTCCCCACGTATCGAATAAATTTAAGCAGAACCGCAACATTTAAATTTCTGTATCCGCCTCTAATAAGTTCTTTATATGAATCTAGTATTATGCCCAAGGCTAAGGTGGGGGTTGGCAGTCCCAAACCATTCTCACTATCTTTTTATTGATATAGCTTTATGTCCCTCAACTCCTGACTTCGGCCCCATTAGTTCCATATGTAAACCGAAGACTTCAAACTAGCCTCACTGTACACAGCAAAGTGTTATAACCGCAGCAGTGATGTTGCTAACGTACTCATCTCAGCCATTATTTAGTACATGTCAAATTAGTCAAACTCAATCAAATCAACTCTTACTATATTCAACAAATGCACATGTGTATACACTAGACCTACATGTTAAGCAAAATACTTGTTGTACGGTATTTTTTAGTATTACATCATGTAAAAATACTTTACGGATTAATGTTCATCGTGGTTCTGGTGCAAATTGTTAACGACTTTCGCTGATGGATGCAGCGCTGGAGTGGTGGTCTGCGCCACACCCCCCCCCCCCCATCCATCAGAATATGTACACGTAAAATGTTACAAATTCCGTATTTTAGTTAGCTCCATAACTGCCTAACAGCAAATAGTTTAAAAAGTCCATCATAGCGCATTTGATAAAATAACTGAAGGTTTGGCTACCAAGAAACTGAATAAATCGACCTAATAACAATTTTTCTAAAAGCAACACCACCCAACTGATGACAATCTTGATCAATATACTATGTAAAAATTCTGTAACAATTCGACGTCTATTTTAGTATTTAATTTAGGATTTTCAGCAAATAGTTTAAAATATTCATTATATTTGATTTAATGAAATGACTGACGGTGCCGCTACCACGAACCTGAAAAAGTCGATGATAATAATTATTTCTTTCCAGAAGCAAGACGCCCAAACGATGCTAATCTTGATCACGAAGCCGGGTTTTAGAAGGAACGTGGTGCGTGTTTGTTTAATAATTCCATAATATCTTATCATTTATCTTTCTTTACTGAAATCATACTGAAACAGACAACTGGGATTCTTCTACGATAAGTTTCAATTTTTTTTTTCAATTTTTAAAGCAATTTTTGTTGAGCGCAATTGTATAGTTTTAGTCTGAATTATAGTTGATCTTTAAGGATGGCTGAACAAACCGCAGCTTTTGAATATTGATCTAAACATGTCTCATATGTTAGATACGATTAACGTACTAGTAAACCTTTTTTAAAGATCGTATTTCCTAACACATCGCTTTGCTCAATAAAATACTGTTTGTTAAATGTAAAACACCATCACACAATATATAACATCGATGTTTAGAACAGTTTTATTAATTGATGGACCATATGATTTCAAATTTGGCTTTTCTTCTCCAGGATACGGAATTCAAGCTCGCGGATATTCATCTGAAACATAACGTTAAGCAACATAACGTGAACGATCGTTTGGTCAAAATTTGAAATACATTTTTTTGTGTTATGGCCCAAGTACATTCTTTCAAACCGGGTGCTTCACTGCAAGAATTTGAAGCGGAGCAGGAAATTTTCGTTTCCGCTCCGTCCCGTTGGCAACATGCTTCGTCGCCCCGGTGTTGTTAGGCCGCTACAAAATTATTATTATTTATTTATGTCGAACTTACAAGGCTGGTGTTTTGGAACTATGACCGCCACAGCTTTAATGATTTTTGGGTTCGTCTTTCTCTTCGTTACGTTTATTTAACTCCCGTTCACACAGTGCATTATCACCGCTGCAATGGAAACCATGGTCGTCAGATCGGCCCCGCCTATACACTAGTCACGATCAGTGAAGTTATTCTTCCACGTCGAACTCTGAACACTGTGGACATAAGTATTTATATACTTTTGTATTTTGTGTGTAATTTATTGTATATGTTTTGAAAGTGAGCAACAACGTGAGAAATACTCTGAAAAAAGAGTGTATGGTCCCAGGAATATAAGTCATAGGCGGAGCTGCCCCTAAATCTATGTCCCTTGTTTGTATTTTTTCTGTTTCTGCTAAATTGGCGCACTTAAATTATTATCACTTTACATGCCATAAGCCATTTATTTCCACATTCAATATAAAAAAGTATGAATCTCCGAAATTCACAAGTTACAACTTTCAAGAAAAGTTATATTTTTAAAGGCCATCTCTCGCCTTGCATGGCCCATAAACGTTCCATATTAGTTATCCACAAAGCGTGTACTATATTTTGCCATTATATAATCCAAATTGGACTATCTTTGTATAATCCAAAATGAATGTTCAACGATCCTGAAAACTTACGATCCAGACAATCATATTGGCTCGATGACATTATCTTGTTCTCAAAACAGATTTTTGACCAAAATTTAATATCTATGAAGACTCTTCTGTCGCAATTGTGTCTTTTAGATTGTTGTTATTTATATTTTTCGATTGCACACTAACGTTAGGCAGAACGGTACACCTCAATGTAGCGAAAGTATAGCTCAGTAAGCGATTAGGTTAGACCCAAGCTAGTTTTGGTGCCAGGTTATTTAAAAGCTGTTACGTTTACTTTTCAGCCAAATAACATAATGGCCATCCGGGTTACATGGGCCAGGAGGGTACGCCTGGTTATTGATAAAGTATTGTTTCGTTTGCTATATTTTAAAAGCACAAACTATTAAATAGTAATTTGAAACTGATAAAGAAGAAATCCTCTAGCATATATACTTCCATTATCTTCTTCTAATGAACAATGCTTGTATAACCAACACTGATTGCTTAATGACTTTGAACTTTATCAGCATATGTTTTGCTGGTTCAGTATGCTAAATGCTTCGTTGGGTTGTTAGCAATAACATAATTTTACTGAGATACATCGCTTGAATAACTTTATGCTAAAGGCAGTGAAACTGTAGGAATCATTGATGATAACACGCTCTATCATGAAATAACAAAATGAAGACTTTAGACAATATGCGTCCAGCATAAAAATGGTAATTTTAATGAAGTAGCAATAATTTTAGTACCATTTGACTCTGTTCGTCGACGTAGTTAAAAATTACATTAGAATCATATTTATGACATTATTTTCGATTTTTTGGTTACTCTAAAATATTCAGAAAAACTTTATTTCAATATATGTGTAACTTTACATACCATACTAACAGCATTGACGAGCTTAGTTGAACTGCAGCAAAATCAGCTGAACTTATGGTTAACGTTTAAACTTAAACTTAAAATTTAACAGAAATGGACGTGGATTTTTTATTCATGAAAGAATTAAATTAATTCTGACACCTTTCGACTCATCTCGCCAATACGATTCAAACGATATAAATAAAAATAAATTTACTACAAATAGATAAGGTTTGAGACGTAGCAATAAAAAGACCCAACAAAAAATGCTTCGAGTTGGCCCTAAAATTTTAATTTGTAGGCTGTCTTTGTTCCTACGAGTATATATCTGAGCGATTTTGTTTCCATAAGTAAGCCACATGAGCACATATCCGCTGTGAAACGCTGAAAATCCTTTCGCTTAAAACCTAGCTAAACGATAATACCAAAAAACGGCTTATATTTGCCTGAAATACGGTCTTTGTTTGACTCTTGCTGCTGAGCAGGCGGAGCTGTATGGACAATATTGAAATTGAAAACAAGTAGCTTTAAATAAATCCAACCGAAAAATTAATCAAATTCGTGAAATAGCTGCTGAATTATTAGAGATACAACAAACATTAACGAATTACATAGTATATAAAATTTAGACATCTAAACACTAGCTATGTGATCTATTTTGAAAATTTTTATTAAGACATCGAAATTTGTATTTCCGATTTTGTACGTTTGATGGTGTATCCCATTTAATAAATAACCTATCACAATCTATGATTGTATCTATGTGACGACTACCCTTGCTTATGCAGGCATGTTTATTTTAGAGCTCAACAATTACAGTATTGAAAGCTAAATTAATGTCTGCTACTACCTAAGGGTAAACCCTTAGCCCTATTTTGAAATCAGCGGGATACCGTTGATATATTATAAAAATAATGTTTATTTGCTACTAATTATCATCGCGGTTTCATAAAAATATACAGTCTGCTGCGAAATATGCTGCATTCACGTTATAATGTCCCCGCTGTTTGGAAATTTTGTTGCAGTGTAGTCGCGATCCTACCGTACAGACAGTCAGGATCACACTCGTACCATAAATCAATTTCCGCAGCTGTACGACGCACCCCTATCTACAAATTTTTTTGTTGACGGTGTCGTACACACGCCTAGCTACCAATTTCGCGCGAATTAATAACAGACTCGGTCGGCAGCTAATGCGGTGTATGAGTCAGTTGTGGTGTGTAGTTTTTCGAAAATGTCGGCATTAATATCTATAATGCACGTTGTCGAGATTATGCTTCGCACCGTCAAATAACAACAAAGAAGACATGTGTACTTGGCACCGTCGAAACGTGAGAATACCTTTAACTAGCTATCCTTGACAAACAAGGGGTGTCTAAGACACTCTGCTGTTGACAGTGTGGCTGACACAATGTAGGGTACATAGGTTTCAAACATTGGGGACATTATAGCATGAACGACACAATAAATCTTGTTCAATTAACTGTTTAACACCGGACTGAGTTTGTGTATCGTGCAGTGTTTGACAAAGTCATGCCGGCGCTGGGGCTCGAATTCCCATTTGGTTAGTGCGAACGGTGTAACGCAAACCATTGAGTTATCTGGGAACTGCTGCTCGGTTCCTTTAGGAATGTAGCAAAATTAACGAATAGCATTGCTCGTACAAACGTAAGTCGTGGGGCAAACACAGTCAGCACAACGTGTCACAATGTGCACTGATCCCTATTGGCAAGTCAGAATTGAGCATGAAAGGTTTAAGTTATTTATGCTGCTGCTCATACAACAGGCAAGCAACGTTATGTGACTGCAGTATAAACATAAAAACTTAAACTAGCTAGTAAGACATAATTGTTCTGCCGATTATGGTCTAAATAATCGACTTGCCAACTATTTTTAATACCAGTATATAGGAGGAAATCAGAGACATTTGTCGTGACCTTCGAACTTGTAACTGGTTCAGACAACGCAATACAACAATGTGATGCTATGCTGCACAATCATACAAATTGCGAAAACACTGCCACAACCTGACAGCTGTGATAAAATGATTACATATAAAATGTTTTAAAAAAGAAAAACCTGTATTAACTCTTCAGGCGGAATTGTTTCGTCCAATTCTTGCTCGACTATTTCTTGAAGCTCAACTATAGTCAGTGAATCAGCACCTAATTCGCCAAATTTTGTGTTTGAATCAAGCTTATTGTTGAAACTACTGCCAATAACTGAGCGCATTTTTGATAGGAGCTGTTCCAGGATAGGCTTTTGTCCAGCTTCGTTCAACTTGCTTTCGCTTCTATAAATATATATTTTTGAGCCGCGACAAAACTAATATTAATTTCGATTAGCGAACATATTTATTTGAGATGCGTGGAAGTACGGGCATAGGCTGTTTCACAACAACCGATGAATTGTGCGAGTAATACATAACAACTATGAACTCATTCGTCTGATCCTACAATAGCAAACTGGAATTGTACGTGACTCAACTGAATAATATCTGAATTCCACGAAATTAAAGTTAAAAAGGTTTCAATACAGGCAGTTTGCTGTCGAACAAATTACGCAAACAGGTCATCACATGGTTTAATATTATACGCTACACAGTGTGTGTGTAGTTTTGGAAATATTGGCTTGCTGGAAATAATTAAGGACCACTGCTGAATATACAAAAATTGTATACAACGGTTTAAAATCCACACAATTTCGTGGCTTACAATGAATTTGAGATGAACAATACAGTAAAGATCAAGCTGAATGCTTTAATGTTAGGACAACAAACACTAATGCACGACTAAAGACACCGACGTAATTGCTGATTCACATAATAATGCGCCCATCTACTCGGAAATTTTTTTTACATACGACATATCGTACGTAGCTGTGTTACATACGACATGTCGTAAGTTACCAATGTTGCATACGACATGTCGTATGTAACCAGTGTTACAGCTTTAAGTTTTTATACTCTAAAGCTAATTACATGCTCCCTGAATTAATAATGCTGTAATCTGAACATCATAGTTCAGTACATCAAGTCCAAGCTGAATGCTTTAATGTTAGGACAACAAGCACTAATGCACGACTAAAGAGACCGACGTAATTGCTGATTCATATAATAATGCGCCCATCTACTCGGAAATTTTTGTTACATACGACATATCGTACGTAGCTGTGTTACATACGACATGTCGTAAGTTACCAATGTTACATACGACATGTCGTATGTAACCAGTGTTACAGCTTAAAGCTTTTTATACTCTAAAGCTGATTACATGCTCCCTGAATTAATAATGCTGTAATCTGAACATCATAGTTCAGTACATCAAAAATGTTGACAGGGGTGGGATTCTGAGTCACGACATTACGAGTTTTGCCCTAATTATTGCGCTAAGATTATTTTTACAAGGTTCGCACAGTTTGCTGTACGGATTCAACTGAACAGTTGATATTAATCCTAATATATAGCTAAATGCAACGATATATTTTGTACTAATACGGTGTTCACGTTATAATGTTCCCTAAGTTTGGAACCTATGTACACCACACAGTGTCAAGCACACTGTCGACAATAAGGTGTCTTAGACACTTCATATTTTTTATAAAATTTTTCAAAGGGTAGCTAGGGGTATTGCCACTTCTCGACAGTCTCAAGCACACCGTGTATTATGGCAGTTTTATCGACAGTTTTCGGAATTATTTGATCAATGCTCATGTGGCCTAGATACAAATATCGAGAATTTAAAAAAAAACTACATAGGACATTAAAGTAATAACCCGCACTAGCTACAGATGGCGTTCGTTTCAGTTAATTCGCGCCAAATTGGTACCTAAGGGTGTGTACGATACTGTAAAGAAAAAAGTAGCAGCTAGGGGTGTGTAGTACACCCTCGTGAATCGATTTACAGTTTGGGTGTCACCCTGACACTCTATATGAAGGGTTCCGACTACAGGGGTTAAAAGTTCCAAACATCGGAGACATCATAACGTGAACTCCGCATAAATGTTAGTACTTATCAAATATGCTGACCGTTGAAACGACACGACCACAGATTCACTTGGTAAGTTCAAGAGGGCGTCCAGTGATTCCATACATGAAAATATCCGTTGTGGGTGGCATCCGCCGATTGTGAAATTAGGATTATCGGCGGCTCTATCGGATAAGACTCCAACATCGCCAATGGGGCCCCATCGAATGGCTAGTCCTATAAGAACAACGCTCGGGTAAGCTGTAGTTGTAGATAAACTTGAAATTGACCATTGACGGTAAGGTATTATAGTTAGTAGCGCATTGGCTACGAACAGGGTTAGAATCAGATTTGTCCATTTTAGTCATTGTTAGTTTACGAAGTAACTGCTTTATAGAACACCGATAACGTCACTTGAAATTTTAGTAGATATTTTATGTCTCCCGTACGTTCAAGCTAAACAGAGGCATTTATTCAATGATGGTTGCGTACGAAACGAGATGCAGAATAAAAGATAATATATGTACGACAGGCTGTTGTAAGATAATATCCTAACTGTATACGTAGCCAAACGCATATATTAGGTTCCATGATGTGAAATCAAGGTCAAAAATTCCACGATATTTTTTGAAAATCTTGAGAACGCAAAACTGAAATAAATACATTATGATTTTTTAAATTATACTTTTCGTGTTTTTTATAGTTGGTGAAAACTAATATAGATATATAATATACCGGTACTGGTTAATAAAAAGTACTGACGATAATATTGTGAACCGAATCAATAAAGCCTTATCAGTTCTAATAGTGTATCAATATAGCATCAGACTAATAAGATATTCAAATTAAGCTTTGTCTAAAATGCTACCTGGTTAATTGAACGTCTTTTGTCTATCTTGGCAGCATATGAGTTTTTGGGACTATATATATGTTATACAGTGTAAAACTTACCTAGTGCTCAAAAAAATGTTCACCAAGATCGTAGTGGACGAATCAATGTGTGTCAGCAAACTGTGTTTATTGAACTATTGCTATCCAAATAGTGTGTAATTTCGTCCTGACGCTGCCAATTTTCTAACACCGTCTGTCTGAACTATCTGCAGACAAAATACTATAAACCTAGAAGACGATAAATAACAGTGTGTCATTTCATATGGACCTTAGCTTTAATATGCAGCAAATTGCATATTTTAGGGTGAAAATTGCATGAGAATATTGCAAAAACTTTGCTTAGTGTTTTCCACCAATTATACATAAGTTTAATGTTTTGATAAGCTACTTTCCAATATCCACATGTACAAAACGGCTCGACTGAAGCCATGCTAAGTTGATCGTGATGTATTTCTATAAAGAACATTTTATACATGGCTATATCTACTCCTGCCACTCACTATTTGAAATTCTGAAATTGCGATAACTATTACCAAATAATAAATTAAAACCTTAGCAATGGATGTATATATGCTGCTGCAGCGATACTAAACACCAAATAAAACTCACTGCTTATGTATAATGAATACGTGTACCTTGATGTCCATCACTGTGGCGCTTCTTAATGATTTGCTCCATTAGTGAATTAGCCATACCGTAAATAGATTGTCCTTTGTTGCCAAAACCACACGAAATTGATGAGAAACCAACAAACCTGTAAAACAAAAACAAATTTGCAAACATATATAGTGCAACTAAATCACAATATAGGTATATGTATAGCCAAGATTAGACCATTATAGGGTAGACTCCTGTAGCGTTCATAATTAGATCGCCAGGACTACACTTGTGTCGACCTAAAAGTCTATGCTTCAACTGACAATGAAATTTCATAAAACATCTTCTTTTTGAATCATAGTAGTGTTAGTGCGGTCAGTTTTTATACAAAATGTATAGCCTATCCGGTAGCTACTATACCATTTGTAAATGTGAATAATTTGTGTTAATTTACCTAATTTAAACATAAATAATACAAAATTCTAAAGTTTACATACATATTGAAAAAACCATAAACCTAAAAGTCATAAAAGATTTATAGCATGGATTATAATTACATTCTTAACCCAATTAGACCCAATATAATTGTGTAGCATCCATGTTATTGTGTCCACAATTTTTGGAACATTTCTTCCCAATAATCACGACCCTACGGTTCAGACAAGGTAACACCAATACAATAAATAAATAGAAATTATACAACACACCCATAGCAATCATATATTTGTTTACGGTGTGTCTTATACGTATTTCTTCATATTTATGTCTAGAAATTATGCACGTTGACAAAATAGTATGCCGCATACCGTCAACAATACTAGAAAGAAGACACTATGACCTTGTCACCGTAGCAAAATGACAACTGCCTCAACTACCTTTGAGAAAAATTATGAAAAACACGAAGGTGTCTAAGGAACTTTGTTGTCGAGGTTGTGCCTCAGACTGTGTAGGGTACATATGTTCCTCCAAACGTTGGAGACATTATAACGTGAACGCCGTTATTATTCTTTAAATTGCCTATTACAAGTAGTACTAATACTGTATAAATCCGCTGGGCTCGGTCTCTGTATCCATAAACCATAAATTCACCCCTACATTCTTATCCCTTTTCTTCTGAAGCCTTTGTCTTTGAATTTTCGACATTTTCCATATTTTCTATTCGTTTGAAACGTTAAAAT
>JASANE010011014.1:0-38012 GCA_030248225.1 Trileptium ribeirensis
CAGAGATTGCCACACAAGCTGTCACGTTCATAAGAGAGACTCGATTTATACCTGTCTCTCTTAAATATGACACAATTTGTGTAGCAGCTTTTCTAAAGATGACTGTCGAATGTTGACACATAACTGCTGGGAAATCGTGTACGCATAGCTCAGAGCGCCTGCTTGCGGATCCAAAGACGGGAGGTCGCGGTATCGAATACCAATCAGTCCAACTTTTCTACGGTTATTTCTCACTTCCCATTCGTCATTTAGTTCCTGGCACTAGACCTAAATGAAAAATATATCACCTGCCCAGGATTTATTTTGGGTAGTAATTTTAAAACTGAAACAGTTTCTCTAGCATGTTTTTTCACAAATCTGCTACAATTTGCATTGATTGCGCACAATTCTCTGTGAATTCGCTGTATAGGCTCCTTCGATTATTTGGGGCACAACTTCAACTGGCCTTGATGTTTAGAAGAGAAGCCAACATGGTATCCATCCGGAAAGGTGTTGTCATCTGTCGTTCAGGAACAGAAACCAGTATAAATTTAGCGCTTTCATGCATAATGTCACTCCAACGGTTCAACGTAAGCCAAACTCGGGAATGATCCACAAACAAACCCGGGAACTTTGGCTGCCCTGGACTCCTAATTCGGGAACAATAATCCGTAACCTGAGACATGGGTTCCTAACCTGGGAAGTAGATATTTAATGTTGGAAATATTCCAAAACTGACATGCGGAATCTTTCTGAAACCTGCATCCAGAAAATTAGAAATAACCTTACTTTTATTACAAAGCGTCGCCAGAAAAATTCTTGCCGGGTGCAATCACGCGTTGTGGAAGGTGACTCAATATTTCAAAGCCTGGGCTGCAAGTTGAAATCTTTGCGATTTCGCCAAATTCAGTTAGCGATTTTGACAAGCGAACATCCAAATTTGCGCACCTAAAACGTATATATATATATTATGTTAGTAAAGATAAACCGGCTTCTGTTGTTGAGCATGGAATATATATTTAAGTGTAGGAGCCGTAAAGAATGATTTTTATAAACATTGCCGCTTACCTAAAAAGGATGTCCCGACTCAGAGTCCCATTTCCGTACTGAAGAACTGGTTTCGCAAATTAGGAAACACCATCCCAAATTTTGGGCTCCACAGGTACATGTCTGACGAAATAGGACATCTAGGCATTTGCAATATTAAAACTATTAAATCTGATAAGAAGCACATTATTTTAACGTATGAATTATTGAAAACGCACTGCGGCCTTTTGAATACCATATTTAAATGTTTTTTATTGTCTATAAAACAGATTTAAAACGATGTAGTACATTTGGAAATCAGGCTGTCGTTAAGTTTGGCTAGTCAACATAAAGCGACAGTAAACTTAACCCACGCCCAACAATCCTATTTTGCTATTTCGGTTAAAAATCTGTTACCGTTAAAAATCTGTTTGGTAAAGCCTAATCCGGCGCAAAACTCTTCGCGAACATACAGCTCTGCGGCAGTAATTCGGTAAATTTGTGTTCGCGAAAATTCGACGATTTTTTGCGAACGAAAATCTACCGGGTTTGGATTCGCTGGCTTTGTTCACGAACACTGCTAGCTAAACCAAGGGACCGATTAATTTGTGACGTCATTTTTACGTTAAATTTATTCGCGAACAGCGACAAACAGAAATCAAAAGTTGATAGTCATTAGATAACAATTTTCTCTGCAAATTCAAAATCATCAAAATAGCCCTGAGGATCGGAAATAGAATGCATGCCATGTCGTTCTCGATATACTAAGCCTCAGTCTTAGCCTAAGCGAAGGTCCTTATATGAGACATACACTAAGCCTAAGTCGGGGGCTGCCGCCCTTCGAACTTCCCGCTCTAAGCTGTTTTTTCTAACGTTATAGCGTACCGCCCCACAGGGTTACTTGGGTGACAACACAAGGTGTAATTTTTGGTACTTGGTTCTGATTTTGCCAACTTTCTGTTATCGAAAAACCGATGAAATTTCCGCTTTTGTTTCGTAACAATGGTTTGCCATTCGCTATCGGCTATTACAACATAGGACAGTCGATGTGCACAAGTTAAGTTTACACGTACATAATAGCATAGCTTGTTGCGAGTGTGACCAAACGGTGACATAAACGCAGTCCATAACGTTATAATTATAATGTGCCAAATTTGAACAGCGACTATTGAATGATTACTATGATCTACAAGTTCCTGTTGCGATGTGTCCCGAATTACGCACCTTCCCTAATTTGACATCTTTCTCCTCACTAGTTTGCCATGCGTTTTTATTCGCTCGCTGGAGAATTTCGTTAAGAAACCGAGCAACAACAAATAAAAATAGTATAGTCCATAGCGGATAAGGGTCGGAATTGCACCAAACGATCCAGGTTCAATCTGCCGTAGCGGCAAAGAGCTGCTCGAAGTAGGTTTTTATTGAAGAAGTAAACTGTCTCCATGTAATACAACCAATTTTTAGGGCTTATGTCGTGAAACATCTATACGATTTTAATATAATAATTTTCAAATAATCCAAGGCTGTCACATCTACCTGGTTTTTCCGTCAAGTCGTGTGGTATATGATTTTCACTTAACCATGATTTGATCAAAGGGTTTCCACCTTCCCCTTAATTTGAATCAATCGTAACGATGTGTTGCCGTGGGAAAAAATTCCCTCGTGTAAAGCAAATTGTTTTGTGTCATGCCCATAACCGCTACACGTCGGGAACTACCGTGGAAACCATTCCGGTGGGAAAGTGTAGGCCTTGCGTCATCTGTTTATCGTGTGTGTAATATGTGTGAGTTGAGTATTTGGTTTACTAAATACCTATATTTCGTGTGTGTACAACTGTATAATTCATGAGTGGTTTTTTAAGTTAGCTTAGTTTAGTACTTAAGTTAGTTCTTAAGAAGTTGTTTGTCTACTTCATTACGTGTGAACCGGGTGTAATTGATTGTAAAATATTTTGTTTGTAAGTTGTTTGTTTTGTGCAATATGTGTGAGTCGTATATAGTATGTGTAATTGCCAGAAAATCGCAATAGTTTTGAGATCACAATTTTCCCATCATATTAAAATATAACGTTTAAGAACTATAGTAATCGTGTTAAACTAGCTGTTTGGGAATATGCGAATTTTGATACGAAATGCCATAGTGCACGCTGTAGATCATCCCTACCAAATTTGGTCACAATCGACACACTCGTTAAGAAGCTATGGACCTTATCCCCTCGGTCATTTCTGGCCATAAGAATTTTATTTAGTTCTTGGAATTATTAAGATTAAGAGAGTTTAAAATAATATAAAATTTTAAAATTTGTGTGCCAGGGCTACAGTTTAGGTACCTATCGGATTTGAGTGTAGCCTTAACTATTACACTAACATCTATCGGATTTGGGTGCCTTAACTATTACACTTACAGTAGCAGAAATGTAACTGTATTTCTGCTGAATTTTCTTGAAAATCTTAAAATTTGTTGTGATTTAGGGATTCCGAGAATTTCATAAAAAGGGATCTCTAACACAAAAATTAAAACTGTGTTAAAGAGCGACTTTTACAATTCTAAGAATTCACAACCGGTTGGCATTAATTATATTAAAAATTAACGGGTTAGAGAGATTTCAGAACTAGGTTTCTTTTGAGTTCCAAGAAATCGGGTTTAGAAAGTTTATTTAAGCGGTTGCGCAGTTAGATCGGGGCCTCAGTCGGCCTCAGAAGCTGCGCAATCAAGGTGAGTACGGTTCAACCGTTTATGTGTTTAATGTGTGTAAAAGTTATAATTTATTGTAGTGAGTGAAATAAAATATTTGTGTTATAAGTGGTGACTCATTAAGGCCTTAGGATTAAGCTCATAAAACATCTCTTGGTGCTCGCATTAGTGTCCGTGCTGTTAGTTCTTGTGTAATCTACGGAGGGACTAAACACCCCTAGGACCCTGTAGGTTACACAATTCCCATCGCTCTTTCCACCTTTGAGTATTCTACCTCCATTCGGTCATTCCATGTGGGCGTCGATTTTTTATTGACCTATTATTGATTGAGCTTTCGCTTCATCAACGACTGTATCCACCATGTTTCTCTTAGTTTTCCTGCTAGCAGTAGATCTTCGACTGCTTCGACCCCATAGTATTTAGAGCATTTGCTTCATCAACGACTGTACCCACCGTCCTCACCTTAGTTTTCCTGCCAACAGGGGATCGTCAATGCTTCGATACCACAGTAGTTGGAGCCTTTGCTTCATCAGCGACTATACTCACGGTTCATCATAATTTTCTGCCAATAGAAGATCTTCCAATGCTTCGATCCTAAAGTATTAAAGCATTTGCTCCATCAATGATTGTACCAACCGTCCTCATCTTACTTTTCCTGCCAACATTGGATCTTCGAATGCTTTGATCCCACAGTATTAATATTGTATACAAGCAAGGGTATGGATGGTAAATTGCAGTTATTGAGAGATTTCGTATCACGATGAACCTTATCCTTTGGATCACAGTCCAAATATGGACCATTAAGGTAACCCATAGAGCATTCACTAGGGCCTGGTTTTCCGAGCAATGGAACAACAGCACGGATTCTTTTAACGGAATATCAGTTGTTTGGCCTTCACTGATCCGGAACTCGTGTCAAAGCATGTCACCCACGGCAGAGGTTATGCGAGAGTAAACTTCAGGTCACCCCACCGACCATCCTATTTTGTCATAAGCGATATTGGATGGCAAACCCTTGTTATGGAAAATAAGCTGAATTTCGTACGGTTTCTCGATAACCGAAAATCCGCAGGATCTAAATCCAAGTGCCAGAAATCATGCCTTGGTTCCAACAGAATTTCGGCGTTTTCAATTTGAAGAAATTCGGTTTCCTAATGCCTAATTATGTAGATTTGGATTATTGAGTGTTCGCGAACAAATTTAATGCAAAGGCGACGTCACAAGCAAATCGATCTGTACATACGCTCTTGGTGTTAGCGAACAATTCGGTTTAATCAAAATTACACAAATTTTCGTTCTTTTAAATTTGTGAAATTTTGCTTGAATTTTCGCGAACACAAAATGGCTAGATTTCAGTCGCCAGCAATGTGTTCGCGAACAGTTTTTCGCCGAATTTCAAATGTACAAAAAACGTTTCGTAACAATTTTAAACAAAATTACAAAACAGGATGGTTGGCGAGTTTATCTTAATTTATCTAATCTATATCTTAAGTTTACTCACGCATTAGTGTTCGTCCAATCGAGTACTTGCCTGAGTTCTATGAAGTAAGCGTTCCCAATGTCGTTGCCTATTGAGTTATTTGCAAACATGGAGATGACAAGAACGAATGCATTTGTCCAAAGTAGTAAAAATAAGACAGAACTCATGCTGTGGAATACGCTTCTTCTGTTCAGGTAAAATATAAATATTACATCAGTTTTTATTTCTTCACGTTTTCCGCATTTCACATTCCATGACACGAACATGAATACGAACGATCGTCTTGTTTTGACAGCTGAGATTTACACAAGCTAATATGGACAAAACTGAACAGGCATGCCACTGAACAGAAATATTAGATGTACTAAAAGCTAGGGGAACTACACCACCCTCTTCGAAAGAAGTGTAACGTCGATTTTAATTTGCTGCGCTCTTTTTGCTATTTCATATCGCAGGTATATATAATATACCATATCATTTCTTATATAGCGATATCATTTCTTGGAATAGTATTGTCGTTCGCTCCCGAACTCAAGCTCACAAAAGCTGGCTTGACTCGGCCAGTTGAAATCTTTTGAATTTTGTCATTAATGTAGATTGTGACAGTTTTGGAATCTCGTTGTAAAACTTCGAAAGGGCCGAGGTACCGCGTCTGTAAGCTTATAAATACAATGATTCATCTTTTGGAACAAAATATGAATCATTGTATTTATGTACTGGAGCTTGCAACTGTTGTGATTGAGTAAATAATTTATTCACAAAATCGGACAAAGTTTCAGTTGTAGAAGGTACATCCGGTACAAAATTGTGACTAGGCAAGTGGAGATTAGTGTCATAAAGCAAATTGGCAGCACTATGCCCTTCTTTGTTTAATTCGGCTGTACGAATTCCAAGCAAAATTAGTGGTAAAGAATCGGACCAATGCTTTTATTCTTGCAATGAGCGTGAATTCTTAAGAGTTCTATGGAAAAGCACCATTTGACGCTTGGCGATACGTTGTAGTGCGCTTGCGAAAAATGCCCAATTTAGCCATAAATTCACCTCATAAAATTTGAATTGATATCCACGGTCAGATATCAAAACTCTTGGTACCCTGGAACGACTGATCCATGAGTTTATTAGTGCAGTAGTTACTGTTTCGGTGTTTATGTCAGTGACAGGACAAACTTCAACCCATCGAGTGAATCTGTCAATCATAGTTATTAAGTATGTGTGTAATAACGGTGACGTAGCTGCATGGCGCAACTTCCCAACACCATGCCCATACGACCCCGGCTATCATAACCTCAAGGGTGGACCCTAAGTTTAACGATTTAGCCACTTTTCTTGGTCAGACCCAAGAAGTTATGGAGCTTAGCAAGCCGCAGCGCGCTTCACGGGGTGTGTTCGGACCCCGCCCGATTGGTTGCGCACGTGTCTAGTATCTTGGCATGATTGCTGAGGTCCCCCAGGGAGGTTGATACCGAAACCTGCTCACAGGTCATAATGTCAAACCGATATTCCCTATTCTGACCTGACGGAAGTTGTTTTGTTCAACGCAATTTGAAATGAAAACGCGTGATAATTTAGGTTTACCAGGTAAATTTTGAGACCTGCTTAGTTTGTTCCTAGTCAAACACTTTCTTTGGTGTAGCCTATGTGGCCCCACAGGGTTCCGACATGCCCTGAAACGTTTAAGTCGGACTATCTATTTTGTAACGTAATAATTTTGACTGTGTTAGTCTGTGTTAAAGTTTTCCTAATAAATTTTATTTTTTGTGTGAGTGTGATCGTTAAGCTAGTGAGTTTGATAAGTGATTTGGTGGACTACTCTCGCTGTAATTCCGTTATTTAAGAGCACAAATATCCGGGGCGAACCGCACGTGTCAGGGCTTGGAATATTCCCTCCGTCAAGCCGTGGCACGCGGGTTGGCCCGTCCATTTGGACGCACTTATGACGCTTGGACATGAACGACGCCAGACGCATCAGGTAATTTCCTAGATTTTATTTGAGGTACTGTACAATACTGATTACGCACTAGCAATCGAAGAAAATGCACTATACATGACAGCTTAAAGAGGTAGCACTCTGCCTATTCGGTCATTCGTCCCCGCGTCTATGTCCCAAAAAGAGGGAGGGGCGGCAAGAGCGGATGCGATCCCGGAAATTCCGGACCTAAAGCTATGTCCGAAGCGTGCAACATCGGCATTAACTAATTCAGTTACGGCTCGGGTCATGTGTTCTGGCATGCTTCGAAGCTCGCTCTCGATAACGCGCGGCACTATAAGTATTCAACGGAGCCTACCGAATTAGGAGGGGGAAGAAGAAAAACAGCGCGACGCGCGGGGTGGACAACGTGCTAGCCCGCAAGGGCAGGAAGGCTGAGCTTGTCATGAGAATATACCGACACTGGAGGGTGCGACTGGACTTGTTCAATAGACGAGAGGGCGCGAACTGTCGAACAAGGCAGAGCTTCGATTCATCTTACAGATCAAATCATAGTTACATTAAGCATAACAATCAGCAGATCAATTATGGTACATTTTGATACATGGTCATCGAAACTAAGTCATGGTTACGTCAAGCAGATCAATTATGGTACATTTTGATACATGGTCATTGAAAATTTATCAGTGCTAATTCGGACAAACGGTTACCACTGGATAATATCGTATGAATGAAGTAACAGTGTGATGATCAGCGGTGTTGGGCCGCGGGGAGCCAACACCCAAAAAAAACCCTGAGGGTCTCCATTGGTCCAGCCGCGGGTTTATTATCCTGATCCTGTAAAACCTAGTTATCCTAACATCCCTATTGAGTCTCTTGCATCGTTTCGTCCTTAAGTCACTATTTTAGCAGCCTAAAGAGTTGGGGGCACGAGCGAATGCCGTCTTGGGCGATTTGTTAGGCGACCAATGTCGCCGTTTTAGCCGTTTCAAGCGGGTGTTCGCGCCTATTTTATAGTCGGGACCAGGCTTGCACTGTGGAGGGCGTTTGGTTTTGGCGTAGGGAACACGGGGCGTTTCGCCCTCGGACGCGTCTGCGTCCCTTTTGGGTTGGCGTTGCCTTGTCGGTTTCCTTTCTCTCCTTTCTTGTGTCGCTTTTGTCGTTCTTTCCTTTGCTTTCTCTATCCTCTCTCTATCTATCTCATCCTAAGACCTTATTACACTGTACACATCGAAATTGTACAGTGTCTCAACTGCACTATCGAAAGTGTACAATTGAGTTTTATTACTAAAATTTTAATAAAATTTGTCAGAACTCGATAGTCGAGTGGATAATACAGAAATATCTGCAGCGGGCTTAAATTCCCCGTGCAGGACCGAAACTCAAAACGGGAAAACGAAAAAGGAGAGAGGCAAAAGCGACAAAATTCAAAGCAAGGGCATACATTATGTATATTATTGTGCTATGATAGTACATAGCCTAACGGGCAACCAGAGAAAAATCAGAAAAATACCTAAAATCAGCGATCAAGTCGCTCTAAAAAGAAAACGGGGTTTTGCATTTGCTCGGTTTGAGGTCAAAACGATTCGCGAGAGGACGCCATTTTTCTTTATTGAAAATAGGGTGTTGCAGCCCATTTTCTCCTTTTCATGAGCGGGGGCAACGTACCATGTTTTGGTGGAAGCGGGCACGGTGGTCGATGGTGGCGTCTAGCCAAGCGGTTGGTTCGTTTTAGTAAGGCGTTTTCCTGCTTGATATCGCCAAGCTTAACCACGCGTACGTACTATAGTGAACGTTAGTAAACTTAATGGTCGAACCAAGACGATTTCGAAGTAAACATTGTGAAGCGAACGCCTAGTAAGTTTGGTCGTGATGGGCTGTCGGGGACTCGCGAGGTCGGTGGTTGATCCCTATGTAATGCTATTGGTGACCGTTTTAATAATGAATCAATCGAATATGACATTATGCCGATTATGCGAAGACCGTGTCAAAGAAAATCGCTCCTTGTGGAGTGCTAATACCTTACGCTTAAGCTGAGATTCCTAACATTTGTTCAGTCTTTTGAATTCCCCAAATTTTCTTAACTCGTCCTGATAAATGAAATTTTGGGGCTTCCTAAAGCCCGACGGAAGCTAATCCTCCGTCCCTAACTGCAACGTTAGTCCGAGCTCAAGCAGCGGCATTAGCATCGAACGGTCCGCTAAGCTATAAATTTGTAAACCGTAACTATAATCAGAAACAAGCAATTATGCAAATCCCTATGGTTTCGTGGTGAAATTTTACCGTGGTCAGCTCAGGAAAATTTGACAGCCCTAACTCAAGAGTAATAAGTCATGTAAAAGCACGGACGAGAGGCGTCCAATTTTGATTTGCGCTACCTACAACCACGGGGAATCAGAATGACTTTGACTGGTGCTCACAACGTAATACCCCCCGTGTAATCGCTCCAAATGCCCAAAACGGAACTCGACTCGAGGAGGTTTGTCAATGAACACGTAAAAACGTAGCTAATCGATGTGGGAAGTGGGACGTCCATCGACGGACGTCCAGTCACCCTATGGAAAACAAGTCGTACTACCGCGAACTAAAATTTTGGTCTGTTACATTCATGTCTGGGGAAAATAAACCCCCATACTCTTGCAGCTCCTCCTGACTTACAACGTTTGATCCGGGACAGCAATAGCTAGTCCCCTTCCGCGAGACGAAAGATGTATACGCGGGTCCTCCGTCGCTCGAATCCCATTCCAAACACAAATCAAAAAGAGAAACACGAAAGAGTAACACAAGTCGAGAAAACCATACAATAAACTCAAGCGTCGAAGCCGGTCAGTAAAATCGACCGAACTCCGCGCTGCCGAAGTCGAACTGATTTTAAGAGACGACGCGGTAGTCGTCGCCTCAAAATTTTCGGCTATGTTGAAGGATAGCGATTTTGTCGCCATCCAATCGGTGAAGATCTTTGAACGCCCACCTTTTTTGAGTTCAAACCCGGGCGCCCAATCGAAAAATTCTCAAGATTCTATTTTTTGACAGGTATAGTAAACCCGGGGTCCCCTTTAGAGAGAGTTGGCTTCAATCGAAATCGCCGACATCAAATTTGAACCCTCCGAATACTCGGAGGTCGAACATCTGTGAATTTCAGCCCAAATTCCAACGAGATCTTGGACCTCATCCATCGTTACTTTTAAATTTATGTCAGAAATTTATCCGAGGATCATCACTCAGATCACTCAAATCTCTTACCTAATCCTAAATTGTCCGTTATCCCCCCAACTGTTCTACAAAATGGTTGGATCACGCGTCAGATTTAAAATTTTAAATATTCTTCTCCATACGAGATACTTGGAGTAAGCTAGAAATCTGTCCTCATTTCAGGACAGATTGGTCTTCTTGTCCTCATTCATCAAATTCCTGCCAGCTAACTCGTCGATTTCAGGTTAACTTTCTGCTATTTAGCGAGTTAGCTTCCCCATCCATCACCCACTTAAGCTTATTAAAAGTCCATCTGGGGCCAAATTTTACTACCAAATCCGCGGGTAAACGTGCAAACATTGCACGTTTACATGTCGGCTTATAAGATAAAGCCAAACATTCCTACCTGACAGCTTTTCAAATATCCCGGCAGGGCGTCTTTCGACGTCCCGAAGGGGGAACATATGGCGGGAATGAGCTCCTTTTTTGCTTGGGGGTGCATCACATTCCTATGTATGCTCTGAGCTATCCGGGGTCCTATTCAGGAACTCCGGGAGCCCACGGGAGGGCCATAAACATGCCCCCGTCCTTCCTAATGGTCCTTGTCCAGTCCGTCCGTAAAACTTATAAATTTAGTAGAATTTTACACGTCCTGTCCTCGTTCGTCCTGTTTTTTTGTCATGTTCTTACATACTCTATATATACATATATCTCTATATCCCTATATACATAAACATATACATACGATACTCATGAACACATAAACATACACTACACATGAGACACACAGGCGACCTGGGCGACAGAAAGGTCGCTCAAGTTCACACCAGAAACACGCAGAACAACAACAACAACAACGACTACACAAACACACAGCAACCACAACAACAACAACAAATATAACACAGCCACCGCGACGACAACAGCGACAACCGACCAAAGAAGTCGGTTAGAGAGAGAAAAAGGAAAAGAAAAAGCGGAAGAGAAGGGGCACGGGAAGGGATGCGGGACAGGGGGTTCCCGAGGGATTTTCGAGGGGACGGAGTGAAATTCGGTCCCAGGACGAAGAACGGGGCCGAACGATACCAAACACGAGGGGGTAGACGCAGTGGCGGGTCGGGACCCAATTTTGGGTTCCGCCATGTATTAGTATACGGGGTTTCAGCGGGCTTTCCCGTGCTAGTGGTTGGGCGGAGGGACGCCCGCCGGGCATCGTTGAACTCGCCTTGGAAAGGCGATTCAAACGAGGGGTGATTTCCCTGCCTTACAGCAGCGGGTAGAGAGGCACTAAAATCATTACAGATAGAGAGAGTGCCGAAGGTGGTGGGGCCGCTTTTGTCGACTGTCCCGAGTTAATGGGGCAACGGACGGAGGCCCGCCGGGCATTTTTGGAGATTTCTCGACGTGGTGAATACAATGAGGGGCGATTTGCCTACTTTCGAGTTAGGGATAAATTTTCCGTTGGTTTGTACCCACTTTCAGTCGGTGTTCCGAGCTGGGGGCATTTTAACGGGTTATACTGGGCTAGCGAGGAGTCGGGCTGAGACCCGCCGGATATCGCTGTATTGGCCAAAAGCAGGCGAGTAGAATGACGGGTCGCATGAACCCATTTAGGGTCAAGGGTCAAATACGGAGTTGGTACAAACGGATGGAATTTTATGTTGAATTTTGGTGGTACATTATAAAACAGGGAAATAAGTTATATAGCAGCGCGATGACTGGTCTGGTCGAAACCCGTCTGGTCTCGTTAGATGTGTCAATGGGTAATTTACTTGGAAGCGCTCATAATTCTCCTCAATGATTCGATGGTAGAAAGAAAAAACCAGTTGCTATGGCGCGGGTCAAGCAATTTTGGGACGCCAAAGGATTCTATAAAACGGAAGGATTAGTACGGTGGGGGCGGAAAAATAGGCGTGCCGAGACACGAAAATCAGACCGTACACACATATATATATATACATAACTATATCGTCGTATATACCTAGGTTGGGTCCACTCGGAACCATGGTCGCCAGCCAAACCTAGCGTAAGGCTGGCTGTTAATTGGACTTTCGCACGTTCGTCCCCAGAATATCTCAGGAAATTCTCCAGCGATTCGTAATATTTTGAGCTCGTTCTAGAGCCCTGGAAATTCTCTACCGAAAAGTACTCGGGACATTTTCGGGAAATCTGGACCGTTGGACGGTTACGGACCGATGAACAAGCCCGATGTCCGTTATTTCCGAGTAATCGGAAACTACCGTAACCCATCTGTTTCGGCTTACTTACGCAACCATTAAGCTATAGGTGGCTTGAACCAGGTAAAATTGATAGTCTTGATTTTCACTTCCCCTCCCCTTAAATTGTCAATGGCCTCCTATTCCCAGACGGTCTAAATTTCGAAGTTTTGTGTGTGTTGCGGCGGGCGGTCGAGTTTGCGAATGCATTCTCAGAACCTACAGCAGCACCTACTTTTCAGCCCGAATCAAACTCCGGCCAAGTTACACTTTCACCTTATACCACGCAGTTCCGTCTATCCCGTTCCGGGAAAATCCAAGACAAAATAATACATGCAATGATAACGCATACAGAAAAACAATGGGTTATAGCAAACAAAATAGGCGATGAATGTTAATAAGCAAGGTTACAAAATAGGCAATAAATGTTAATAAGCAAGGTTTGCAAGCAGGATAATATGGTTAACAAACCATGGCACCCTGCACCACACATTAAAATATTGTTCCTGAAACGTTGTCTGTTCAGTTTGAGGTACGCTTAAACAATTTTACCGTCAAAACCTTGCAAAAGACACGTAACGGGCCGGAACGGGCCTGTTACATGTGTAGTTTCTCGATTGTGGTAGAGGTGCCACAGTATCAATACGAATGGAATGCAGTCGAGCGCTTGTTGCTATTTGACCGACAGGAGCTTTTCAATGTCGAGAAATTTTTGCTACTTGACATTATCCACAAAATTTAGCCCATGTGCGAATATAACGGTTCATATTAATAGGCCAAAAAACTTTTCAGCAATAATATGCAACGTTGCGTTGGGCCAGTATAGGGTAAGCCGTGAAATTGATTGAAAATTGAACGGCGTATGTCAGATGGACGCATGGTCTTAGATTGTCAGATTTCCAATCGCAAACCATTTCGGCAACCCCAATTTTATGGGTTTTCAAGGGTAATCTAGTTGTTTTGAACAATTGTGACAAACCGAAAGACACTCCCTGAGTGGAGATAACTTCCGCATATGAGTACGTCCAGTGGCTGGGAAACCGACAACATGCAGAACCGCGGCGCGGAATGCCAGTCAGCACCCCGCTAAAAGGCTCAAATCCCACCCTTTCCGTTGCCGGTAAACCGAATTTGTCCCCTCCTTCGAGACTTCGGACCTTGAGCTTGTATGAATTAAAAGCAGAAGCATATATTGTATTTAATGCTTTATAAACACTTTTTGTCAAGACGATAAACTTTGATTATACATGATCATAGAGGATGGGCTAGGGGTTATTCCCCCTGAGACTCGCGTCCCCTCTCGACAAGTAATCCAACACTCCCCTGCGCGGCGCCGCAGACCCCGGGCCCGCAGACGCCGATTGTGTGGGGTCAGCTATTCGGCGGGAGGCAGGGATCTAGCACCTTCGCCGCCTCGAACGCTCCAGGAAGGTCTAGCCGGCCTGTCAGGGGTTTTGGCTCATCGGTCTTATTTTTTGTTTGTTTGTTTGATGTATTTTTTGTCTATATTATACGATTCTCCGGCGTTGATGACATAGCTATGTTGTTTTCTACTGTGTATTTTTGGTATAGTTTTTGTAGTTTCGTTATAAAGTAATATTACTATAATGATGCATAATGCATTATATTAATATTAATTATAATTGTTATCAATTAGGGCTAATTTGCATATTAGCTCTTGTTGTAGTAGAAATTGTATTTTCTTGAATTACGCATCAAGTTCTAACTGTAGAAAACGGTAGCTATTGCTTCCATTTAATGGTGCGGACGTTTTTTCTTCATCTACTTTAAGGAAATAGGGACCAGATTCTGTCCAATAGCGATTTTCGATCGTCGACATGTTACTGCGTGTTTTACCTTACAATGAGTTAATTAAATTATCAAACACGACGGATACGATGGCTTTGCTATCTAGTCTCTCTTGGCTATATTATACATTTTCATGCTGTTTGGAAAGCTTTACGGTTTGACGAACCCGATGTTCGAAATGCGCACTTTTATTTATTTAGTTTGTATTGATTGCAGGGTATGAAAAATGGTCTTTATTCAATTTTCTCCCACGCTGAATACAATGATTAGTTATCTTGAGTCCAACGTGCATATTTCTTGCCTTTTCATGGGTGTTCAATGGGTTTAGGTCATTGCACCCGATTTCCGGAAAATAGTATGTATTCAGTGGTATTGTGCATGGCATCACACCCCTCACCCGAAATATGAGACAGCTGAGTGAATATGGGCTACGTCATCTCACAAGGTGTATACTTTTTGTACTCTTATGAGTGTCATAATGTTCTTCATGGGTTCATCTTGAACTCTTGGTATGACCGAGCGTCGTACTCTTCTTAGCAATTTTGATAACGGACAAGAGTCCAAGAGACATTAGTAGCTTAAGTATGGAAAAGCTTATATATGGAACCTAGTAGAACCTCTGTTTAGTTATTTGCTGTTACTAACGTATTAAATAATCATTTGATTGACGCTATTCACACTGCACGTGTATATTAAAACTGGATTTATATACGACTCTAAGTGTAGCGCTCAGAGTGTATCTTGTTTGGAAGTTGAAAATATGTTAAATCGCTAAGCAAGTTACGCATATAGGTACTCATGCCCTGAGCTCATTTAAGGTCACAACAATAATGCACCGGATATACCTAAATGGCAACGCTACACTCGTCTCCAGTATACCCGTGCCAAAATTGAAATCTTATTCCTCTAATAACCAAAAAACGAGCAGATTTGAAATGTATTAAATCACACCTTTTATAAAATTATTAGAATCATTTTGTCATATTGTAGGCCCTACGGCTTCATCATCAGTTGTAATTGCTTTTGTCGTATCCAGCGTCACGAATGCCAATAGACGCATTTTTGGCTTGTCCCTGGTTATAGAAAGAGGAATGGGGCCGTAACCATGATTGGTCTCTCGGTTTCTGGTAAGCTACCCTCCGGTTGATACCCTACTTTGCTTTGATCGCATCTCCCGATTCACTAATGGGCGGCCCCACCCTCTATACTTGGTACGGTTATCGATCCATGCGCTTAGCTTTCTCAAAGCGTCCTGTTGTGTATATATCGAAAATCTGGCAAAATGCTTAGCTTTTATGGATTGTAGTTGAGACGCCGCCGTCGATATTATTTGCCGAGGCCATTGCTGTTCGAGCAAGGCAGTGATATTTATTAGGTTCCAGGGAGCGGCAAGATGTTCGAAGAGGGATGAATGACGCTAGTTGGTGGCATTTACGAACGCCACGATAGACCAGTCTGTTCTGCAAGCTGCCAATCGCTTACGGCGTTTACGATATCGTAATCTACGTTGTCATCGGGATCTACAGGCTGAAGGTTCTGGCTTCAGTAGTACGGCAATTGCCATCATAGCCGTCGTGGCTGACACCAGCTCCGGTAGCGACACTGCCGTCGTCACTTTCATTGTCAGAGCATCCGAAGAACTGCACTTCTTCAACTACAAAATCTCGAGTTCGTCAATTATAGCGATTAAATCTTCGTCTTCGAGGTTTTGTGAAACAGTGGCTGTAGCTTCAGCTGCAAAATATCAGAACCGGGAAGACAGCCATTTATATATTTATAGTACTCGGTTCAGGAAGCAAATCACAGTCCGTTTCGAGTCTTTCTCCCCTGGCTTCTCCAAACGACCAAAATTATAACTGGGGCGATTCCCCTAGTTCATCGTGGCATAAAGTACTGTAACCATTAGAAAAGTTCAAAATTGTCTCATCTTAACAATTATTGTGCTTTAAATTTTAGTGATTTTTAGCTCCGCAGCGGCAAAGTATTGGAATTTTTAGCCAAAAATTGGGGAAAAAGCGCATGTTTTTAGCCTATCAGACAAAAATTATATAGGTAATTTTTAACTGAGCTTAGGGAGGTCGAAATACATAGGGGCCCTCTAGATCCATCTATTTGGAGAAGCCAACAGTTTGTAGTTCATTTTTGTCCTGTTTTTTGAATAATCTAATAAAGTTCATTTTTAACAGTAGTTGAGAATTAGCTGTCCGAGGCGCTTAGTACGTATATATTGTGAACAAATTTTTAGCGACGTTAATATTTTCCTTCGCAGAATTCCTATCAACCTAATATTGTGGTGACACATTATTCGAGATCGGTTCCTGTTCGTCATACCGAAATCTCGCCTTGTTGCGGTGCGAAGGCTCAGTCATTAACGGTGATATATAGCAAGAGTTGTGGGTAGAGCATTATGATTCCTTTGTGTTTTTCACACTGCTAGGAATTGCATAATGCGCGAGTACACTCATAATATTTTCCATCAAGTAATAGATGTTCTTTGATTATTGGGCCACTAGTTGTTCTCCTGAAATTTTTAAAGAATTACTTTATATTTCGAAAAAAATTTAAAACTTCAAGGAATAGTTTTGTGAATTTTAAAATAATATATGGTGGCGAAAGCGTCAAAGAATTATCTTAAATTTCATAGAAAGTATTGATTGTAGTAACTCTTGTTCGCTATGACTAGTGATGAGCAAGGAATTTGAATGTAAATTCATATCGGCATCTTACCTACGGATGCCAGGATATCCATATATCCTACAAGCACTAATTTCTATCATTTATTCAATAGATGTTCAAGAGACAGATAGATCTTTTTGAAAATCCATTACATACTTATTAGAAAAGCCATCGTACTGCGAACTGTGTAGTTTGTATGAAATACAAAATTAGCATTATGTCGGTGCGTGTAAACAATCCGGGTATCCGGCTATGACCAACCATATCCTCGCCCATCACTGTTAGTGACTGCCAGAGGTTGGAGGTATCTTTTGATACATATTTTAACACACAAATTTAATAGCGTTTATATTTGCCAATTTTAGAGCATTGTAGAAAGTCATCTGTAATTCTAAATTTGAGAATGACGTTTGTGAAGGTGATCAAAGATAAACCATATTTCAAGCGGTATCAGGTGAAGTTTAAGCGCCGTCGGCAGGGAAAAACCGACTATTTCGCTCGGAAACGCCTGGTCGTTCAGGATAAAAACAAATACAACACACCGAAATACCGTATGACTGTTCGAATTACAAACAGAGACATCGTTTGTCAAATTGCGTATGCTCGAATCGAAGGTAAACTAATGCATAAACACTGTAGATATATTTTATTGCAATAATATCAGTCGTTTTAAAAATTGCGCTCGAATTAAACAAAAGACCCGTAATATTTCGAGACACAGTTGAAATGGTAGAGTTATTTAAAGCCAAAAATCTTATCCTGCTATTGTGTGTGCTTTCTACAACAGACTTCGGGGGATTGTTCTCACCACTCGAATTCTGGCTCGCAAGCGAGCTTCACTAGTTTCTTACCTATTACAGGTGAACGGACAATCTTCGGTTATTTAATCTGATAAACGCTTTATATAAACCGTGAGTGATGAGTCATAGTCACGCCCGCCTCTTTTGATAGCCAACGTATGCAGTAGACAAAACATCATACAACGAGTACAAAAACAATGAACTAACGATTTAATAATTCAATAAAACCATAAATTGACCGTGAAAATAACGTTAAAGAATTCAAACCGACACTTGAGAAAAATCTCATTTTTCATACCAAATGTGAAGCAGAACTGTGAAAAATATTTGCCACACAATATTTTTGACACTCGCAATGAGCTTGTTGCCCGGAAAACCCCATATAAGACACTAAAAGCAACAAAAAACACACATTTAGGTGCATTTCTCACGACCTTTCACCAAATATGATATTTGGCATTAAATATAAGCTTATAGACTCCAGATTGGGAAGTATTTGAAAAACCTGTTATATATATCATTGGAAAGCCCTGGTAAAGTTACATGGAATAGGCCTATTAGTTTGCGGATACCCCGTTTACCTATTGAGAAAAGTCGCAAAAACTGGAGAGGGTGCCCGAAAAAATGGGCCAAAATGACGTCATTTTGCCCCATAACTTTTCCCACGGGAAAAAAATTCAAAAAACGGGCTTCGTCACTACTCCTAAATCGACCATTGCGGTTCGAATGACCTATCTTGCATCAAAATTCGCCCAACCGTTATCGAGATCCAGGCAGAGCCAATATTGAAAATTCTCGTTCCACTCGCTCGCTTCGCTGTCTCATTCCACTCGAATTCAATTGTGTGTATATATAATCGAAATTTTAGACTATAGAGGTACTTTGTAGATTCTGCTTCATAGCTGCAAAATACTTCAAAATTATATATATTTATATAGATGTTCTGGAGTATAGATATTATGAATAATGATCCAATTGGTTAAGCTGACACTGATAGGCTGTGCGGAAAGAAAAATATATAGATTATATCAATATCAGCATATATAATTAAAATTAAATACCGCACCGATTTGGGGTGTTTCCAATGAAAATTATGTTTCATCATTGTGCTGGGTTCTCGCTAGACTTTTCTCGGCTGAGGCGGGATCAGGTCTCGGTCCCTCAAAGCCACAGTATTGATGAAACTTCGGGGTGTGGGAGAGTCGAAAAATATTGTGTTCCAGATTTACCTATTTTGAGATAAGGGTAGGACTGCGCCATTTTAACCAAAACGTCTCTTGTAGAATTGAAGAAACTGCTGGCTTCTCCGAACCGGAGGCTGGAGAAGGGGCGCTGTTCGACAACCTACCCGGTCTGGCCCGGGCACCCGAAAATTTTGGGGCCCCACTTCGATTTTCAGCCCTACAAATGCTCGAAAAACATCCATTTTTGCATTTTTCTCGATTGGTAATCCCAGAAATACTCAAAAACGATGATTTGTACAGTTTTCGCAACTGTACATTTTCCTTTCTATTTTTAGATCGAAAAACATTCGTTTTTCCAGATATCCCCAATTTTACTCCTCCTGTTTTTACCCTCCCCATTTTCCCGAAGATGGACCCCGATTTCTTTACTTAGCTATTGTAAATTCAAAGTTTTTCGCGGTGACAAGGTACACAATAGTGTTCGTACACTTCAATATTGCTTTTATTCAGAAACAACTGCATGTGAAAGGGCACCAATTTTAGCATTTTTAGGGAAAAAATAGGGCGCTACACGACCTGATAAAATTCACAGATGGAAATTTAAGTATTTTACGACTATTGTCCTTCAAATTCTCATCATGACTTTTCGTGAACTCTGGGCCATATTTTAGGGTTCCTTGTTTTCCATGCAACCATAATTATGGTGTGAAATTTTTACTGCATGCGATAGGACAATACTTAAGCTATAATATATTACTAAATTATCTATTGTGTACCTCAGTAAATAGCAGCAGGTGGTACAGATGTGCCAAAGTCTCGATCTGTGTCAGGAGTTTGTCCCCCTGAAAAGCACAAAAATTTATTTTGTGTTTTACTGTAGGTATGTCCAAGAAATTTTCGTACAATATGCTTAATCACGGACATATATTAATTCCGACTTTCTAACTTCGATCCATAAAAATTGCAAGGGTCTGCCCCCCCGCAAATTGTAGATGTTCCTCCCCGAAAAATTTTCGAAATCAAATACATAGCTGTAGTTGGAAATAAATACAATTATGATTGATTTCTCAATCCTGATGACGAATAATCATTACAAAGGTTTAAAAATTTCAGCTGCTTTGCGGCGGGTTGGGGGGCAGGATCAGCTGTCCCCCTCCCGGAAAGCACCATCTCAAAAAACCATCTTGCCCGTTTGTCCAGAGTGGCAAAAACATACCTAAAATAATGCTCCGATGTATTAGAAATGCGTCGAAATGTCCGGTAGTATTTAAAAACTCCAGGTAGTTGGTTGCTTAAAAACAGTTTGCCTCCTATCCGACATTTCTAACTTTATACGTTTTAAGCCATGATATGTCGCATGTGACTCATTGGCCAGGTAAATTTGGTCCATTCTAAATCGCTGCAGCCATTGTATCAATACACCCTGCCTTTACAACCTAGCGTTATCCTATTTTTTCAATTTTCCGGGAGTGGGGGAGGGGCAGAAATTTTAATTTTTGATCATTATAGCTCAAAAGCGTGGGAATTTGTATGGCGCACGCTAATAATATATTCAAAAATGGGGGAAGGCAACTGCCACACTTCAACTAATTATAAAACACTGTATCTGTCAGAAAACGTTAAAAATATGTACTTTTGCAAACCGATTGCAGTTATGATTACATAAAGAGAGGAAGTTTTAAGCGATTTTTAGCTCCGCAGCGAGAAATTTTGGGGATTTTTAGTTATAATAGTGAAAAATTCGCTTATGTTTCAGCACACCAGAGAAAAAGCTTGTAATTTAGTTTCTAAAGATGGGCGTGAATTGGTATGAAGCCAAAATTTCCCCGGAAATATAGCAATATATGACCCTGCCTTTATTTGGAATAATAGTTACGTTCCTTCAATTATTGTGTTCGACATTTTGCCAAGAAACTTCTGGTTTAGGGCATTTTGCTGCTTAAAAAGTTAGACACCCGTGATTAAAGCGCGGAGCTACCATTAGGAAGTAAATCCTGTCATGCTTGTAAGAATAAATTATGCTCTGTTAGGTAGTGCTGTTGTGCGCATCTGTACTCTTATAAATTTTTTGCTAAACTGTGCCATATTATTTCACGAAAATTAGACACATTGATATTCTGTATTTTGAAGTGTGAACTTGCGTTATTGTAAGTCTAAGTTCAAACATTTGTGATTATTCTCTCTGTTTGTGTGTTCGAAATGTATTCTAAGTCAAGTAAGAAACAGTCAAATATTGTAGTTTTCATTTTTCGAGATGTTTAAACGGGATTTCAACGCTGTCATTGATCGGAGCCTAAGTGAGATCTCATTGTTTATGACTGCATCGTCTTTACTTTGTTCTGTTTTAGGTGACGTGGTTGTTGTGGCCGCGTACAGTCACGAGTTGCCGCGGTACGGCGTAAAAGTTGGCCTTACCAACTACGCGGCAGCTTATTGTACCGGACTTTTGCTTGCCCGGCGGTTGCTGAAAAAACTAAATCTGGACTCAATCTACGCCGGATGCGAGGAAGTAACCGGCGAGCAGTACGAAGTCGAGGACGTGCCCGGTCAGCCGGGAGCGTTTCGATGCTACCTGGACGTAGGTCTTAAGCGGACCTCGACTGGCGCAAGAGTGTTTGGAGCTATGAAGGGTGCGGTCGACGGCGGTCTCGACATACCGCACAGGTGAGTAAATCAGCCTCCTTTGAAGCTAAGCAGTGCGTAGGCTACAAACTATGTGCCTCCATATTCGACTCCCGAACTATTTATTAATGCATGGTTTACGAATATTTGTAATTTAACAGGTGGTTCGGCAGCGCGTTGAGTTTTGACGGCGAATTAATGATTGATTGTTGTTGATGCTGTGTTCCTTAACGAATGTAGGCTGTAATTGTATTTTTTCTCCATGGATACCATCGCTACTATATTTCCTATGATTATGCGGGATTCACGCTATAATGCATCCAGCCTTCGGGTCTACCTCTTCGTGACAGTGTCAGACACCCTATCGAATAAGATGTCGTTGACACAGTGTTTTTTGGATATTTTCGGGGAGGCAAATGACAACTTCAATTTAAATTTGTCCACAAAAAATAACAAAATGCCTGCCAGTTTGCTCAGTTATAACCTTAACACCTACTAAAAATTCTGCGGTTTGGATGCAGTCATATTTTCTGCAGATAAATATTTCATACTCGTGTAAAACATTAGCGAATTTTTCTCTGTTCAGACTAAAAAATATGCCAAATTTTACGTATCTTGACGAACAAAGTCGGATATATAAGGCTATTATACAGACAATCCTACTGTACTGCTGGGACACATTTCTTTTGCCTGCAGCTGAAGTCAGCACGCTCGTGGTGTTCAATAATGACTGTTTGCGCTTCACGTTTGCGCTCGCGTGGACAGCTGTGTGAATTTGGATGTTCTGTAGCAAACAGGACTACGTTGGTTTGGCCATGCTGCTCGCCTGGTGAATCCATACAAGATCTCATGTTGCCCATTGCTCATGTTGCTCATTGTATAGACATGAAAGAAGTACATTATATGGTATTTGTTAGTTACGTCTATTGTAGAATTGGGTAGAAATGGTTTCAAATTGGGCCCGAGAGACTCGAAACACACGAAAACGGCCATATCTGTATAAATAATAAACTAAAATTCAATTATTACATATTAAGACATTCAGAATTTCAACACTTGGCATCGACAAGTCCTTTAGTATAATGTAGTGTAAAATATAGTGCAGTGTGCTGGAACTACGATATGGCCAAAATGAAAGCCCAATTTTCGTTTAATTTTTTTTATATTTACATCATTCTGGTCGACTCGATTTGATTTTATTTTCGTAAGCAAAAGTGATTTTAATTTTTCATTTGTCGATTAGGTTTCACCCGATTTTATTTCACTTAATTGAAATGAATTTAAATTCAAGTTGTCACCATTACACTATCTACGAAGAGAAGTTAAAACCAGCCGCGCACATCAGCCAGATTAGCAACAGGGGTATGGGCTTAAGAGAATACAGGATTTTAAAAATTTCGTTGGAAAGTCGTTTTAAAGCTAGCGAATTACATTTTGCCCTTCAGAAACGGACGAACTAATTGAAACGACCTAGTTTTAAATAGAGAACCGAAATTGAATCAAAATGGTAAAAAACTGGCTTTAAGGGAACTTTGTCAAGTTTAGCAATGTGGATACATGTATTTCGCAGCCAATAAGTTGCGACTGTTGCATAACATCTGAAAACGGAAAATGCTTATCGAGATCTACAACTTAACTGAACACCATTTATTAGGCGATCAATCCCTGGGTCCCTGTGAGCCCGAATATCGTTCGTTGGCCCTTTGCCAGAAATATGAATTTTTCAAATTCCAGCATGTTATTACGTGTTCGCGACTTCACATGAATGTGTTTAAGGCTATGAAACATGCAGAATTAGCAGCGAGCAAGTATTTGTGTGCGTACTATAATTTAACGTAGTCTGTCCGTCCGTCATGCGTTTTTGCATATGGTAGCATATACCCTCGCCCTTTCCTTAGATGGGTTTCATCCACGCAATCCATCATGAGATATGGTAGACACCCTTTGCGGACGGTGACTTAGGAAAAATACATTTTCAGTTATATATTGAAAAAAGGTTTCATATCAAAAATGTTACGTATCTTTTATGCTCGGCTGGACGAGATCTACTTTTTGTCAGTCATGTGAAAGAGAAGCATACATGGACCGAGGTCCCAGCTCACAGGGGTAGCCGTGTCGCGGGGGGACGTTCGACATTCCCGGGGGTGCTTGGCTTCGGTGCGTACAACTCCTCCAGGGAGGTCGGGAGATGTGTCGGGTGGTGTAACGTTTCAGGTGTGTTGCCCAAAATACTAAATTTATGTTCTTTCATATTATGTTGACGGGATGGTTGTTACAACGAACAAGCGAATAGTAAATGACAGAAGGGGGTGCTATGCGGCGCAGCTTGGCTTTACTCATGCACATGGATGTTCGGTACGATGAATACAGTTTCATGGTCGTCATCTAGAATCCAGCTTGAGTGGACATGAGTCCACCGGCGGCCAACCAAAGAATTTAGAATTTCGTTTGTCGTCCATTATTTGGTTATGCGTAGTCTCTGCTTCTTCAGATATTCAAGTTTTGCGACACGCAGGATAGGTGGTTTTTCTTAGCTCCTGTGAGATCAGCATTATAAGGCCCTGGGGTTGCATATTTTTAGGGTAGTATATACATACCTCAAACAGGAAGCCACTTACATGTGGTTATTGGTAATGGCTACTGTAAATGAAACCGCGCTCAGTCCTTTCAACTTCGTTTCGAGATACCGGTGATAAATCATATACCAATATAAATCTGTGTAAGTAGCTCCAATCTTTAAATAATCCGAAAATTCCAAAATATCGACGCACCTAATAAATTCTCGTTTCATTTTGCATATAGCGCTACGCCACCTGCTCAAGGAGTGTTGGTGAAACCTAGATTGTTATACATTTTTAATTTCGTAATTTGGCTAAAACTCTATGTGTGAATAATGCTAGCAGATTAGCAGCTTTGCTTTCAAAACCTTCTGATGCAATCATAACTGTTAGTGCCTTTTGCCGAGTGTACTTTTGTTTTCATTAAGCTTACAATAAAGGCTAGTATAATTACTTTTAGCGACAAGCGGTTTCCGGGGTTCGACGCAGAAGAGAAGAAACTGGACGCAAAAGTGCATCGCGATCACATTTTTGGACAACACGTTGCCGAATATATGCGGTCGCTGCAAGACGACGATGAAGAATCGTACAAGCGTCACTTTAGTCAATTTATCAAAGCCGGTAAGCATTGATTGGAGCGTGAATGGCTGGGTCCTTGATATCAGATGCGCCCGCCTGTGTTTGAATTTCAACAGAACATCGTTTTGTATTAATAAAAATCCTTTATTTCAAATTATCAATCGAAATCTATTTAACTCTTGATATGCTATTGCCGAAGATGTTATAAACTCTATTTTCGATCTGTTATCTGTAGTATGTTAGGACAGATAAGTACGATTATAAATCTGCCTTTGCGTAGGGGCAATTCAAATTACGGCTTAGCATCATTTGCCCCATACTAGCTCAGATTCCACGGATTTTTTTATCTCGCTCTCAGTTTAGCCTCTAGGTACTTGCCTGTCTCTTTAAAACAGGCCAATTTCTGTCTGTGACTTAAAAATATGCTAAATTATTAAAAACGGCGAATTAGTGGTTTATGGCATTTTCGCCTTTGCCATCCTCCAGATTAGCCGAAGTTTAACCAGGGGAAGCCGAATTTCTGGCCCTCAGGTACCACCAGCTCTGTGTCCCCAGGCACCTTCGATAAAATGTAGGAAATGCAGCCAATTATGTCCAAAATCGTTTAAGATTTCGATTCATGCCAGTCACAAGAAATTTAGAGCTTCGGTTACGCTTATTTCTCACCGTGGCTGTAGTTAGTAAGTTTCGATCTTTAGCCTTGCCTGTTCAGTCAATTGGTTTGGAGTAGCTAATTGCATTGAATTTACACCAGCTATTGGCCTTTCCTAACTGGTGGAAACGTAATGTGGCACATTAATATAGAGAGCCCCCAGGTCTTTGTGGGGTAGCTGGGCCTTGCGGAATTGTGTTCTCTATACTTCGAGCTGGGAAATGAAAGGAAGAAATACTCAAGGAAGGCCCAAATTCCATTGGACAGAAATATAGCAGAACATTGTAGTATAGACGTGGAACAGTAGTTTTGCTAGAAAAACGAACTTCCTTTTCGGTTGATCGCTCTGGATTACTTCTCTAATTTCAAAGCGGTTAATTATTTCAATAAACTGGCAGTAAATCCACTAGTAAGCTAAAATTTCGGTCGAGTATGAAAGACACTTGGGAGAGCAATAATATAGTAACCATTGGATTTATAGAATTATTTACCTTTATTGTACCGCTACATGGCCTAATATTTTTTGAATATTATTTACATATTGCGCTTTGAAAATTTTTCTATTGCCAAGGCGTTTGTGCATTTCTTTAAAATATTTATTACGGTTTAGAGAAATAATCAATCGTCTTAGCGAAACATCGAATTGAAAGTGCACCTGAAATCCGTGCAGATTTTCCGAGTTAGGTTGTCTAAATGGTGTCATTGTCGACCACAAAAGACGATTCTCGCTTTAAAATCAGCATGTAATTTATTTTTCGGGGGGTAGTGTGCTTGATTGTGAGTGCTCGTTGATTTCTGCTGTATTCTACATTTTACCTTCGGTAACTACAACTTTATGGCTTTGTATGGTCGTACCTTTAGCTAGCGCAGGCAAGGATAGAAATAAATGCTTGGCGAAAAATCAAGAGCTACTCAATTGGTCTTCGCAAACGAATGGTTTTTTCTATGTGTTCGTAGCTGTAGCTAAAAATCATTAATATTAACCAAAATTAACCACTTCGGTACACGGACCCAAAAGCAAGATTCTATTTGTTACTTAGCAAAAACACTTTATTGGAAAACAACTAGAATGACGCTCACAATCGAACATCACTTGCCGACTGAGTCAGAACGCTGTGTTTTATAAACTTGATAAAAATTGAGAAAACTTGCCCCGTTTTCTTGATTTATTGATGCTTGTGAAACTTTACTAGGGTTTTTGGGTTTGATTTGGAAGTGAGTGCTTAGTCTAATGAAGTGGAACAATTATTGAACTTACATAATTTCGGTATAAACCGTTTTGCTCCCAAATTTTTACAGAAGTAACAATCGATGTGTTTTACTTTGCCTTTAAGTAATGTTTGCATTGCTTGTATTTGTATGTTTATAATTATTGAATTCTGAGAAAAATTATTCTCATTTGTCAAGACTGAATTTTTGGCGGCGACTGTTGTGGATTTTTGCGGTGCGACACGCATAACTCAACTTTTGATTTTCAAATCAGGTCACGTGATACTTCATTAGAAAGTTTGAAATCCCTAACAAATGAATGACAATTTAGCTCGATTTTGTGCTCTTTTTGTTCAGAACGCAAAGCTCTACATTGTTACTGACCTCACTTGGCTGTTGGGTATATTTGGTTGGTATGTTGTATACTTGTCTTACTTGACTGTAGTATACTTGGCTGACCCCACTTGGGGTTAATACATAGCTACATTGTTACTGACCTCACTTGGCTGTTGGGTATATTTGGTTGGTATGTTGTATACTTGTCTTACTTGACTGTAGTATACTTGGCTGACCCCACTTGGGGTTAATACATAGCTACATTGTTACTGACCTCACTTGGCTGTTGGGTATATTTGGTTGGTATGTTGTATACTTGTCTTACTTGACTGTAGTATACTTGGCTGACCCCACTTGGGGTTAATACATAGCTACATTGTTACTGACCTCACTTGGCTGTTCACTGGGGGGTTAAAGTTGGTTTTAAATGGGTCTTTTAGATTCCGAACAAACTAAATTGGTCGGATCTTTTAACGACTAGTGCGATTCGGCTACGGTTTATTTTTTCAAACGGCAAAGCTGTAAATAAGGATGTACGGTACGCTGCTATCGCCCTCTCCTGTCTGCCACGGTTGGGCCAGGATGGGTTTTTAAATCGGCCCTTGGGATCCCGAAGTTTCTAGAGTAATTGGCCTATTTGTAATTCAATGCTCCAGATAGCAATGTGTTTCTCTCTGCATTACATATTCAACACCCAAAATTCACCATCTTCGCCGATAAGGCCAAGCTACCACGAGTTTTCATTCTACTTTGTTTTCTAGGCGTAACCGCTGATAGCATGGAAGGAATGTATAAGGCGGCGCATGCTGCAATTCGGGCGAATCCTGAGCCAGCGCCTGCGAAGCAAAAGTATGTTTTAGTTTGTTTATCGTCAAACTGATGGCTATACGCCTCGTGCCTGTGCAACTACACGCGGGTTTGTTTCTTTTTGGTATGACATTGATGCAGACTTGCCCCAAGAGTACCAATAAACCTTTGGTGTGTACCTCATCTTTGGCAAAAGCTATAAATACTCTATTCATAAAAGGCAAGACTGCAGTTGCATCATGAAAGGTACGACAACTTGAAATATGCGGTGAATATGGTTTATTTTCCAGCCGTCTATGTATATCTAAGGATCTATTTCCGCATTGTTCAATCAGGATTCTAGGAACGAGGTAACAAATCGTTTAGAAAAAACAACTTTTTGATGTTGGTTTGTGGTGGAAGCCTTCCTACTAGTGCATGTCTGATAACGGCATCAATTATTCGCAAGGCGTTTCTACAAATATGAAAAAATTATTTTTGTTGAATTTTTGATCACTCCAGATACGCCATTGCACATAGTTTCTGTATACTTTCTTATTTGAGTAAACTTAAAGCGACCCCATTAACCAATCAACCATCGTATGTATTTTGTAATCGATATCGAATCGCAAGCCATTATTAACCAAAAAAACTGAATTTTATTCGGTTTTTCGCTAACCGAAAATTAGCAAAAGCAAATCATGTGCTAGATATACTTTTTCAATTGCAGAAGTTCGGTTCCGTTGTACCTAATCATTTAAATGTTGATTATTCAGTGTTTTAATGTAGAAATTGAGAATTGTAGAATGTAGTGTTTTAACGCACAAATTTAATGTGGCACTCACGTCAAAAGCAAATATATCATTTGGTTAAGTTCGAGCACAACTGGTCTGATTGACATTTGAAAAATGTTCATTTTCAAAAATTTGGGTAATTTTACGTGAATTATCGAAAAGACAATATGGCAAGATTTCAATCACGGGTTTTGCCAAAAAGCGTTCCGTTAAAATTTTTTATGCAAATGTAGAAAAAAGATGGATGATGGGGTCACCTTACGCTTACTCGGGCATTACATGAATAACAGTAACAGTGAACATATAGTATGTAGTTCTAGAAATCGTACCAACGAAGTGTGACCGAAATATCAATGTTTAATAATTCTCTCTATACGCTCATTAATAAACAAGCACCTGATTTTTGTTCTAGGACTGTTCAAAAGAAGCGATGGACTCGTAAGAAGCAAAATGCCAAGCAACGCGCGAACCGTGTAAAACAGCGGAAAGCTCATCTAAAAGCACAGATGGAAGCCGAGGACAGTTAGGTGTCCTCTCACGCGATGCGGTTCCATGTGGGATTTGTCAATTTGTTGGACAAACGGTTGCACCTTAAGGAAAAATGTGCGGATTAAAGAAGAATAATTTAGTTGTCTTAATCCTGTTACCATGTAAATTGTTTTCTGTTTGTTGTTGATGTCAGTAAATAAATTTATATCTGATGTTTATTTAATTTGGGCTGACAAAATTTTATGGATATGAAGTTTCAAATACTAAAATAGCATGCGCCCCTCGTATAATATCTACTCCATTTTGTTTAATTTCCGTTAGTAATTTTTTCCTGCCACGTGTTAACTACCGGTTCATAAAAAATTTAAGTTTTTCTGAAAAACTGACATATATAAAACTATTTTCCTTAGTTTATCTCTTAATCGCCGCACAGTTCAGGCATAATTATATCAGGCAAAATTCGACACATTTTGCTTGTTTACACTTGCTGCGTTGATTTATATTTCGAGTATCGATAAACAAAATAAAGGGTCGCCACGAGGTATCGAACCGCGAACGTTCTGGTGAAACTCATGTTCACTCACCGTTTAGCTGTCTCGGATCCAGGCTACTCGTAAAGCGAGCGAACAGCGACATGCATGCAATCGTGCAGTATTTCGTCGAATTTAGTCTGCATCATTTACCTTAAGATGTGTGCACCTAGGGCAGGTTTTTGTCTCAAAACCAATTCTGGCCCGTGGCTGAAACGCATAGTCACATTCGGCCTTCGTTAATAAAATAAATAGCTAAGTTGTGCTAGCATATTTATACGAGCCGGGAGCGGCTATGTTTCCGGGTTAGCGGGACGGACTACTGAAAAAATATTTATTATGTTCAGTTTATAGCGGATTGTGTTACAGGAAAAATATTTAGCTCTAGGCACAAAAAGGTAAGATTAGTAGTAATTAAAGCAAGACGCATAAATGCAGGTGCAATAAATACGTAAATATCGCTATTTTCAAAATTTTTGTTTAAGCGCCTTTCACAAGCCAACATAGTAGCTATGTAAAACACGCTCTTTCATACATCGAAATTATGCTATTCTTAACTGGAAGGATGTTTTACGAATATATGACCATATGTATCACCAATTTCTATTCTTTCGCGATTTTCCATTGTCATATATTTCTGGCTTTTAGAGCCGATTCCGGCCCTTTGACAATTTATCAGCCTCGCTTTACTATTAGCTAATATATATGTAAGGTCTGGCTCGGCTAAAAAAATATCACACTGGCTAATCCCGACTAGCCAAGCATGGCTTTAGAGCCGCAATAGACGTGACAAAATCCGTATCAGAAGCATACATCTTAAGGTAAATTATGCATAAAACGCTAAAATGGCTGCGATGTTGTCAAATCAATGTGTCATTTGGATAATGCAGACAAACGTGCGAAATAGAGAAATGTACGAAAATTTCGTCCGTTTTGTTTTCATTCATGGAAATGCGAATATTGGCGGGAGCTGTTTGCATGGTTCGGTTTGTGATTTTGATTCTTTAATGAGTTGACCAAATTTTACCATATTTAGCATAACTGTTCTAAGACATGCCTATGAAGTTCGACATCAAAATTTCATAATATATATTTAGGTACCGCTCTACCCGTTATGTCCATAGTTACGCAGTTTATACATTTTCAATGTTAATATGCTGGGAATTTTTAAATTGCGAAAACAATCATTTTAAAGATTTTGTTTTACAAATTACAGAAATTGTATTCATAGAAACGTTATAAACGTGGCACCATAGCTTAAAAACAAAGCAACATAAAACAAGTCTACACACGGGTTACACATGCCACTTGGATACACAATTTATACATGGCACGCAGATTGTACACTAACCAACAAACTAAACTAATGGCACAAAACCTGTCTTCCTAACAATTTCCTCATGGATATACTAATGTAGAATAGTTTAGGCTCAATTGATTAAGGCCTAGAATGTAAAGATAATCGGGAAATCAAACCGTTACCTGCGGCTAGTGAACGCGACTTGGAATCCAATGTTCCTAGTCAGGTTCCTACTGCGACCTATCGTCATAGTTTATCGGTATTTAAAATACAAATTAATGCAGGATTTGACAACGCCCATACTGTTATTGTCTGTTTACGCTGGACATACCTAGTCGTATTCGCATGACATTTAGTTAGAAATTCAGATTGGTTTGTTTAAAATAGCTCTTCTGGTGGCCCGACTGCTTTTCCTATGTCATTTGAATTAATTTATAAAGAAGAACATAAATAATAGCGGAAAGAATTAATACGATGTAATGCGTGTGACAGGTTTATTTGGGTTTTGGCGGAACATTGTTACCATTTGAACCTATCTTGATTATATTTTACCTCCAGGTTTTCTGAAATTCGAATGCGGCGACGCGCATATCTCAATTATCGTTGGAAGCATTAGCATGAAAACTGAGATTGCTTTTAGCTTTGCAGCATAACTTTGGCGTGATAGGTTAGGATGATGGGCTATGGAAATGTCTCACCATGTGAGTCCTTCATATGCTGAGTATAGTTTGCTAAACATCCGAAATTGTGTAAAATATCCGCTTTCACAATGAAGAAAGGTCCTGTTTTATCATTGGATTGGTTTTTCTCTTTGCCTGGTCGTTATACACAGCTAAAGTGCTATTATTTATTACTCACATTGGAAAAATTACGTTAATACTTGCATGATATAAAATTTACCTCAAGTTGTAAGTAAAAAAACAATTTCCAAACATTTATGAGACGAGCAAAGTAATGAGACCCTCACAACAGTTCAACGCTATTAACGTTCCACAACAATACTCATACAACTGCAATGGAAGAGTATATAGATGAAATAGGGGCATTTAGTTACATCATGTTGCTTTTTCATACCAATAAACTATGAAGTTTTGTATATAAATATTACCCTAGGAGAATAACAAAGGCTTAAATTGGAAGATTTATCCGGAGTATGGGCTATTTGACTGCCTTGTATTTGAAGTTATGATCCTTGAACTGAACAGATTGAGTTTTCTGGTAGTGAGCGATTTTCGTCATGCCATTTGGGACAAGCACCATTGCCAGCGTCGGAAAATCGCAAGTGCTTCACAGTATCTATACTTAATGATATGAAATGTCAAAAACATTAGTTACAAAAACGTACAGAGTACCAGAGACCAGCGGAAAACTTCTCGGAAGGACCGTATTTATTATAATATAGAGTGTAAAATTACTATCCCTTAGACCATGCCCAAAATAACTATCCCTCGCACCTCGTGTCAAAAATTCCTTCGTTTAAACTACTTTCAGCATCAGAATTTTTGTTAGTAGCGTCCTTGTACAAATATCACGGCATAGTTTTATCACTCCGCTAACAAGCACACTCTAGGTCAAGTTAGTGTCGAGAGTACAATCTTTAGGGGCTCGTAAGAAAAAAGAATAGTTTAACGCGGAGTTCGGAGGTGGAAGCCTAGTATAAAGGCTCATATAGGGACTTTAACTTTGGCTAAGCCTTGGGCATATCGGAACGGCATAGCATCCGTTTGATTTGCGCCCCAAAGCGTTACATTGGCCAATCTTTTGATACTATAAGGCTTGCAGACGTCGTGTGATTGCAGTATCCATGGCTAGATGAGAACAAAAGTTCCAAACACTAGGGACATTATAACGTAAATTATGCATAATATTTATAGCAACAAAAGGGATTTTATAAACTGATTGCTTTAGTGAATTTATCTGTCATATCTTAATTGAGACAAATACTTTTGAAATTTTCTATCGGTGTCCTCATTTGACAAATTTTTTATCTTATAATAATACGGCCAAGAAATTTATTGATATATACTTAGATCTTTACCGTTTTGTTCACCCTAGGTAATGCCAAATATTAATTTAGCAAAAATATCTTTCACCCCAAATTCCACAAGACAAACACACTCAAATCCACATGATCTTCCAAGTTGTGGGCAATATCAACCGCGGAATCATGAACAGAATGCGACAGATACTACTCGAAGAATACATCGTAAAACGTGCCAGAGTAGACACCAATAGTCCAACTGCTACAGATATCTTGTTTCTTTGTAATACTGCATTAATCCGCAGTTTTATTACAATGACAACAGTTCATGAACGGATGGGCGGGTATTCCTAATTGTTTTGTCATGTATTGCGATTAACTACCCGCACATATTGTTAAAAAAATTTGATATCATGTTTCCACGAGCAAGAATTAATCAACTTTCAGTTTTAGATCAAAACGTAGTCGAATTTTGTTGTTTTCGTCTGGAATATGGTAACCGCTGAAGTGATTTGATAAACATTTTCACAGGTGACCTGAGCTACTGCAACTCGAAGCTGGTTAGAATGAGACAGCAAAATAACCAAATTTATCTCAAAATCGCGTTGGCATTGTGTTTGTTGCTTAACCTTGAATATAGTTGGCTGTATTCGGTGTAAAATGTCATTGTGGTCCTAGCCATAATCCGTGTACAACATCGTCTATATACCTATTCCTAACATCGTGCAAATTGTCAAATGGACAACTTGTATCTATTAATAGCACGATCATTGGATCATGATTCGTTGGTATAATCTGCTGTTATAACGAAGGCTTTGGATTAGCTAGGTCTATTTCGCTCAAGTTTTTACTCTTTGTTCATTCATAGGCGTTGATTTTCATCCAGATATTTGGGACATTTCTACGAAATAAAGGACGAAAATATTTTTCCGGACAAGAATCGATCAATCTTCTGGCTTCATCTGGCTAAATCAACATTGAAAAGCAATGGTGCTAAACTCAACGGTTCCATATCTAATGCAATGCCGCAAACCTATATTTCGTGCGCATATATTTGTTTAATCGAATACTGCCGGAGCTAAGATGTATACGCTCACATTTTTCCATAGTTTCGATTTGTATCGTTCCTATTGTAAAGTGCTGCAGTAATGCGTGAGTCCAATGTAGCTGCGTGTATCATGGTTGTTGTTTTGTCAAAATCACGAACTACATCATTCACGTTCACATTTCTGCCTTCGGTAATGGCATTTTAATCAACGCGAACAAGGGTTCTGCGAAGTACCAACGGAATTTGCGCGAGCGCACATTTTTCCATTTCGCACGGTTAAACGCGTTCACTAAATGACATGCTCAATCGGACAGCAATGTTCGCAGTCTATGTGTGTATTGTAGTTATATGCAAAAAATCCGATTGGTAATCGCATTTTCCCGTGTCAGAAAATGCGATACTATTTCGCAAAATAACGACCGCGAACAGCAATTAGATGACGCTATATCACAAATCTTTTATGGCATACATAAGGGAAAATTTTTGTTCGCGTACAGTCATCGCATTTATGATCCTGAACTGACTGCACAAAAGAATAACCCAAGTGTACGCACCTAAAGCGTCCTCACGCATCTGTTGCCGCCTGAAAAGATGGCGCACTATACTGTGCGATACTGCACAAAAGCAGAGAGAGCGATAAATACAGAAATACACCGACGCACATGCTGCTTACAATTTGATTAGGAAAGCTTGATTCAGTGAACGTCGTCTATATTTCAAACACATGTGGTCAGGTCCAACTTCAAAGTCCCACTCTAATTTATTATAACTGACTGAGGTCGCTGCAGAAGATAATTTTGGTCTGTGTTCGATTGGACTTGAACCTGGAATACAACACTATTAAAGTGAGCTAATTTCCGGTACCGTTTGCTTTACTGGCGCCACGAACGATGGACTATTAGGTACTTGGCGATCATAGCTCGAATACGATCAAACCCAACTAGTGGGAGTTTATATTTGTTTTCGACGACACTTTTATTTCTTTTTGCCTCATAAAAATAAAATGCAATTTGGAGTTCGAAATATGATCCTGACGCTGAATGAGGCATTGTTTAGCGTTCTGTGTTTGGTCAATTCGGAGCAAAAACCAGTAGGCAGTTTGGGAGCGAATAATTTTGTTACTTGCGACAAAGGTAGGTGAGATTAGAAATTGTACAAAGATAATTCGATACATTAGGCAATACTAAACAAATTTGCTTAGCAATTTCGCTATTGTTTCTGGCTCGAACAAATTTACAAGTCCACTTTGAACAGATTGTGTGTAATTTTCCGTTTAATTTATTCAGTTTTCACTTTAAGTTTTCGATTCAGAAACCCCTAATTTTTTAGTTAAGATGCCCTCGGCAAGGTATTGTTCACACGATTTGATCCAAAAGTAGAGCTGAATAACTTGTGCGAAAGGGTTTGAGTTTTATTTTTATTGCATGGGATTTGAGAAACCTGAGAGTTTAATTAAATTTCCTCAGCTTAGCATGGGTTCGCTCAAAAATTCAAACCAAACCATTTTTCCTCAGGTCAAACCATCTTATTTCAGTTCCAAGAAATACAACAAGATGCTCTGTCCTCAGCTCGCTGTAGTCATTTAAACGTTTCATGAATTTCTTGACAATTGCTGACTCTCATTCGGTAAGGCTTCAGCGTTCTTAGCTTGAAACAGATTTAGTTCACAGCACTATTTTGATGATGTGAACCGTTTTTCTGCCGACAACCACTCATAAAGCTGGAACTTGATATGTTGTCTACATCGAAAAAGTTTTATTGAAATTCGATTTGATTCGTTTATGATTTTTAAAGCCCAACTGCGCCATTTCTATAAAATGTTGTATCCACTGAGTTTGGGCTTAATTTTTATCATTGTAGACACAATTCGTACATTTAGGTTTATAAGGCAAGGCTTGGGCAATCTAGAGTTGAGCCGAGTAACGATTTTGTGCGTAAATATTTTATTGTTGAGAGTTCCGGACATTTAGCACAACCTATTTTGAGAGTTAATAAAAATTATGGCAATATATTGGTACGGGTAAGTTTTGTGGCTTACCTAACGCCTCCAATATTTAGTATTATACATTCTAAAATCTGTTCCAGCGTTTACTACTTTTAATAAATTCCTAGAACGCGAATCACGAAAATAATGATTACAGTGGATCATTTAGTTAATATTTTCCGACACTTTACAATCAGGAAATGGCCAAACCTGTAAAAGCTTTAAAGATTTTAATACACCTATTGCCTTTTTCGTTGAAATTGCACATCAGTCGAGACTGATAATGTTTAGTTGGTTCCCGCAAGAGGGCACCCTGATCATGCGAAACTTGACATCTTAGTTCAACTATTATCTACTGATTATACTATTTTTAAATATCTATTCGTTGTTCGCTGAGCTGTTGTTGTATATATGAACAGGTTTGTTTCAATCTAAATTAGCTTTGTTATATTCTGAACGATTATCTCCATATGCTCCCAGATTGTGTTTCATAATGATACTGCGGCATCATGGGAAACCCGTAAGAGCTTACATTATGTGTTCCAAGTCCGTGGCCGAAGCGTTCTATCGGTGGATTTGCATCCTGACTACGAAGGTGTTTCTGTCGAAGCCTTAATCCGGAGTCTAATTAGAATTCTGGCTCCGCTAGGTTAAAACGTTACGAGACACAAGTTTTAATGCTAAAAAGAAAGGATGTTTCATCGGATTTGGCTTATTCGGAGCACAGTTATTATAATGTTGCCAGCGATGATTTCTAATGTATATATGTGCCATGTCTCATTGCTGGTAAATTAGATTTTTAGCTATTTTATGGCATATAATATATGAATTTAATACTAGATGCTTTGCAATGACCGTTGGTTTTCTGCAATTTAAGGGTAACATGTTCAAACTGAACCTTGTTATATTGTGATCTATGCTTCTGTAGTTCTGCTCGTTAATATGTGTGAACCTGCATAGATAGTCTCCACTTTCGCATATAAATTCACATCAATAGAATAAACGGCATAGGAAGCAGTGCAACCGCCCTTTCTAGTCCTATCCTTGCCGTTACAGGTTTTATATGTCAGAAGCATAATTTATTAACTTGAAACAAAATACAACTTCAAATGCAAAAATTTTGGTGCCTGTGGCAGTTCAACATGCAGCTCCGGGAGTGCTAAGACAATTCCGTAGACCACTCGGCTATGTATTAAACGTGTCCTGCATTATATTACGGGTCGTTTGATTGTAGACTAAATATGGACTGCCAAAAATGAGGTCCATACACTGTTTTGGATATTACAATATATACTTTGTGTTTTGTTTTAAATTCCTCAATTAAGGTCAGGCTAACAATTATTGCTATGAATTAGGCTGCGTTCACATTACATCCGACGCGATTGTACACGACTAAACTCACTAGATGCTGCGCAGGGACCGTTGGGTTTCCATAATTTTGGGGACATATGTTCAACCTGAAGCCTGCTATATTGTGATCTATGTTTCTGTGGTTCTGCTCCTTAATATTTGTGAATATATGTAGTCTAGACTGTCGCATATATATTAACATAGATAATATAAACGATATAGCAAAGACTTGATATAGTTACTATATTTCAGTACCATGTTAGTCTCATAATGATTTCATATGTTAGTGGCATCAATTATTTGCATGGAACAAAAACGACTCCGTATGTAAAAACTCAGATCTCAGCGGGAGTTGAACACGCACATTTTGGACCGGTAGAACAAGACTGCGCCTGTACCAGTCTGTCACGTTTTAATAAACATATCCTGTTGTACATTGCGGGTTAATAGTTGAACCCCGGTTCGGGTTTCCCAAAGAGAGTTGAAAAGCTGGAGAATTTCATGTCTGAGCGAGTAGAAAGTATATAATTAACAGCAATAAACCAAAAAAATGTGACATTAATAAACACAGAAATATAGTTATCCAAATTTTGCTGTTGTAAATCTACTATACTTTCTACTCGCTCAGACATGAAATTCTCCAGCTTTTCAACTCTCTTTGGGAAACCCGAACCGGGGTTCAACTATTAACCCGCAATGTACAACAGGATATGTTTATTAAAACGTGACAGACTGGTACAGGCGCAGTCTTGTTCTACCGGTCCAAATGTGCGTGTTCAACTTTGTGAAGTAGTAACTGAACGAAGAACCACATA
>JASANE010011015.1:0-39195 GCA_030248225.1 Trileptium ribeirensis
TACAATATTTGTCGACGACCAGAAAGTTTATTTAGTCTTCTCTATTTTTAAATAAATTGTCAATCCGCACCGTTCTCTACCATGCTTTGAATGCGCGAGAAGCACCCTTCGCGTTTCTATTTCATGACAACAGTGAAAATTTATAGAAATTATTGTAGACAGTCAAATTATGACAATTTTAAAAGTGTTGAAAGTATACCTCTGAACTCGCGATTCAAGTTGCAGGGTTGCACTGGTAGAAGATGTATCTTCATTATGTTTTGCAGTTTCGTCATGCGTAGCATTGTTCGACACTACTACAGTGTTGGTTGAAGATCTGTAAGATACAAATATGAGTTCGATACGAAAACGTCAATTATTGGAATGGTCATCGTAGTACCAAAAGTTTGTTTATTCAACGTTACAAAAAATTCCATTAATGCGTCTATAAAAATAGTTACTACTTTTATAAAAGTCACACCAATGCAATGTATCCTAACGCGGTTATACCAATTGTTACGTACACCTGAGAGCAGTGTAAAAAGCAGAGTTACTTATTTTGTCACAATATTAAGAAGAATGTCATATCGTTAGTTTGGTATTAGTCTCGTACACAACATCGTTATGACAACTCCAAGTTTTTTTTGCCTGAAATGTTTGTTTAACCGGTTTCATTCAAACTAATCTATGGTTACGACTTTTTGAAGCAATTATGTTTAGAAAATAACACGTAAGTATAGCACTTAGAAAATAACACGTATACCTCAAGTATTAAATTGTATTCAAATCATTCAAGCACAATATTTAACCGCTACATATCTTTTGACGTTCATCTATTAAGCAACCATGTGAGCGACGAAGATGAATGTAATCCAGTGTCACAGACAAAAATTAACCACAACATTACATCAAAAGTTAATTTACTTTGATGCTGAATCTTCCGAATTGGGTTGTTCGGATTTTGTTGCAGCAGAATTTTTTACAGCGGAAACGTCAACCTTCGGTACTTGTCCAGATTTTTGTTCTGAATGTAGCTGAAGGTATTTGAATCGTCAAATATTTTTTATACAAACGTATAATAAAAAACCGGGGCCGCTATATAGGGGGAGAACCGGCCGGTCTCGGCGGGCTGATCGTCCGGTCTGCCTCCTCCATCAAAAGAGAGAGTCCCCCCTTATTATTTTTTTTATGACTCCTTTTTTTTATTTTTATTTAAGATAAAATAAAAATTATTGTAATTTGTAAATGGTTTTCCTTTCACACAGAAAAATAAAATGTGAAGGAAAAAAAAAAAAAAAAAAAAAAAACAACACGGTACGCTAGGCGGGAGGGGGGGGAGGTTAGATAGATTGATAATAAGTTATTTTGCCATAGAAAACATGCGGAGGCAAATTAATCTTTGCCCATTGCATTAGCCCATTCTTATCTGTAATAAATAGCAAAGAGAAAACCATTACCTTGACTTGAGATACCTGAGAAGTCGACGGGTGATGCGTTCCTATGTAGGGCGCCTTAGCCTCCCTGTACTTATGATAAATTTACAAAGTTGCCTGATATCACAGTCTCTCAAGCTACCTTTCTTCAGTGCTTTATCTCCTAGTATTATTCGCCTGTTATCTGCAAAGCGTTCACAATTGCACAGAAAGAGTTCCGATGTTTCATCAGTATCACAGTGATCACATTTCTTTTCTTGTTTTATTTTTATCTTATGTAGGCGGTAATTTAACTAACTGTGTCCAGTAATTATTTGAACGCACTGCCGTAGTTTGTCCTTCGAGAGACTTATAGGAAAACTGGCATGTTTATGATCTGAAATACTTATCATGCTCTTCGTCTGCTTACACGCTAGCTCTTGTCTCCATCTTGTGATGAATTTCCTATGTAGCCATGACTTTATCATTGTAGTCACTTCTGTTCTGGCGATTGGCAAAATAGGTTCAGGCCCAATTGGGCACTTAGAAGAGCCCGCTCGTGCCAACTCATCAGCCCTTTCATTACCTTCAATATTACTATGACCAGGTACCCATGCTAACAATACTTCATTCTGTCTGGTCAATTTTTCCAAGCTTGCTTTACATGTCATAACTAGCTTTGACCTAGCTTGATCTGCGCCGAGTGCCATAATAGCAGCACGGCTGTCTGTAAATACACAAATTTTCATATTACGAACATTTTTATCCACGACATTATCTACACACATCTTTATCGCATAAATCTCCGCTTGAAACACAGTGCAGTATTGGCCCAAGGAATAGCTATAGCTTTTCGTTCCTTGCAGGAAACCTGCTCCAGCAGATTTAACATCGTTTACCTTCACAAGTGAACCATCCGTATAACATATAATGGTGTTATCCGTACTCTTCCTGATACATTCTGTTTCCCTCATCCATCCTTCACGACTGGGGAATACAGTTTGCCAGCTAATTCTTCCCGCAGCCTGCGATGAAATTAGATCGCAAGGGAAGTTCAAACTGGGTATTTCCCGTATTATATCATTCATATTCCAATATTTCCCTGGCATCTCATTGTACATTTCTGGAAACACACATTTTAATCTGTGTATTTCTCGAATGCCCTCTTGGACTACTGACAGATCAATTGGAAAACTGTTTAACAGAACATGCATGGTCAGTATTGGTGTCGATTTCATAGCACCCGTCATCATAATACAAGCTAATCTAGAAACTTTAGTAATCTTCATTACATATGTTTTGAACTTCATTTTGTGCCACCATACTATGGCACCATAGCAAACTGACGGTAGTACAATAGTTTGATATATGTATCGCACAGTCCTGGGATTGGCTCCCCATGTTTTTCCAACGATCCCTCTACACGCCATAAGCGTTTTAATGCCCTTACTCACAACTGAATCCACCTGGTTTTTCCATAACAGATTGTGATCTATTATAACTCCCAAATATTTCACTGTGTTAGATATAGGTAAGTCCTCACCGTACAATAAATTTCAGACTCACATTTCTTATAACTGTGCTCTTTTTTGAAAAGACTAAGACTGTGCTCTTTAGAGGGTTTATCTTTAATCCTCTGTCCGTACACCATTTCTCAAGAACTGTCAGTTTGTTCTGCATTCTTCTAGTGTTAACTTCCACATCTTTGCTTCTAGTTATGATAACAACATCGTCTGAGTATGCTTGTGCATAGACATAGGTATTATTAATGTTCCTTAATAAATCATCCAGTACTAGAGTCCACAGCAGGGGTGATAGTACAACTCCCTGTGGACTGCCCCTCTCAAGCTTAAACCTTACTGATGAGCTACCTAGTTTTGCGGTAGCCCATCTTGTACCAACTAAATTGACCAGCATACGCTTATAGTTTCGTCAAGTTTGAACTTGTCAAAAGATCGCTTAAATGCTTCACGATTGTGCTGTCAAAGGATCCTCCTATATCAAGAAACACAGCAAATGTGTGCTTCCATTGCTGTAGTGCATTCTCCAATCTGCTTACTAACGCATAAAGGGCTGTAGTAGTACCTTTTCCCTTCTGGTATGCATGTTGATTGGCATGCAGGTTGTGACAAATATTATCCCTTAAAAATCTATCTACTAAACTTTCTGCAGTCTTCAGTAAAAAAAGATGTTAGACATATTGGCCTATAGCTCTTAGCTTCAAAGTAATTGTCCTTACCCGGCTTTGGTATAAAGGACCTTCCATGCTTTCGGTATATAACCGGTGGCTATGGATTCCTTAATTATCTTAATTAGCATAGGAATCAATTCCTCAAAACCAGACTTAAAGAGTATTGCACTGATACAGTCCACACCCGGACTTTGAAAGAACCAAAGCTTGAGATCGTCCATCTCAATTTGTCGATATCTACTAGTAGGGAGGTTACTTCTTGACAGGCGGCGGGCCCCTTAATGCTTGAGGTTTGTTGCACGCCTTTCCTCCAGCTCCAGTACCATCTTCGCTGTAACCGCGAATATTTTAGGGAAACTAGCAAAAATGCATAAAATTTGACAAAATGGAAAAAATTAGCAAAAATTGAAAAAAATTTGTCAAAAATTAGAAAAAATTTAGCAAAAGAGGAAATTATAAGTTGATAAAAGTTTACTCCGCTGTGGACCTCCTCATCCGCGCCGGAACCATCTATCCATTGAAAATGAGAAAATTAGTACAAATTGGAAAAATCGGTCAAAAATTAGAGAAAAATTTAGCAAACTGAGAAAATTATATGTCCATAAAACTTTACTCCCCCGTGGGCCTCCTCATCACCCCCGGAACCATCTATCCATAGGAACCGACGGACCTTGAACACACCTACGATACGCATAAGCATCTACATTTTACAAATTTATTATTAATATATTATAATACGTATGTATGGTATATATAAAATATTGACCTGAATTGACTTTATCCCTAAAAATCTAAAGCTCAGATTTGACCTCCGAGAGCTCCAACATTAGAAAAACCCGTCGGAACTCCGCAGACATACAGTGTAATTACGCTACATGTAACCGCTATTGACAATATTTCAATTACGCTAAATGAATAGAAATTGATTCTAACAGATTTAGAACCACTACAAAAACAATAGTTAAATGATATAAATCTTATACAAGTCCTTTGTGCAGCGGGTCTGGTTCTTCCCTAAGATCTCAACCACACAAAGTATTGTCCCCAGTTCAAGTGTGCGAAGGCGCCCAGATGAACAGGCGGAATCGCCCTTTTGTATTTTCAGCTCCCTAGTTCCGAACTGACAGCACCTCCAGTACTTGCTTTCAGGCCAGGTGTAATTTTGGTAGCTTGGAGAAGCCAGAATACTTGTGTAAATTGAAGCCGCACCGAACAAACAGTATTAAATATTACCTGAACACAAAAAATATTGATTGATCTACAATATGAAACTGTCGTAATATCACACAAAGTCAATTCAGCATTTTGCCACACATAATGATGAAATTTACTTGCTTGGACGACTACGCATATAAACATTTTAAACATAAATTTTCCAGCATGGGTATATCAATCCAAGCGCTAAACAACTTGACAAATAAGATAAGTCCACCAATCAACACTGAATACTCTGCTTGATTTAAAATGTGCAATGAGCATTGTTTCATACGTCATATATCAATGAAATATTCAAATAGCATCAGCAACACTGCACAAAAAATTATATAGCCGAAATTTACAGACAGTAAGTCAATAAATTTGAAACTATACAGACATTAAATATTGTAATATTAATGATTAAATTATAAATGCTACAAGCGACGTACTTTTAATACATTTTCTAACTTTATAAGCAATTCGTCTGTCGATATCGAGCCCGGCACAATTTCAAGAGGACGGCCGCTCAGGCCAATAAAGAATGATATCGGTACGCAAACCACCGGATATATCGCAGAGAACTGTTTACATGCAGCACTGAAATCTCAGCCCACATTGATTTTAGCGCGGTATGATGCATACAGGAACGGCAATAACACATACATAACATACAAACTAAAATGAAAACCAACAGCCTGTAAAATTACATTTACGATTTTGATCCTAATAACTGCCAGTCTATTATTTTTTTACATTCCAATGACTTAATGACGACAAATGTTACACAGAAAATGTAACCGATCAACGCCAATGTTATTTGTATACTTAAATCATATATTTGAGCATAACGAAATATATACCTGCACTATCGTGTTAGCTTGAACATTATTTTAGCGCACTATTATACAAGTTCTGCGAGAGATGCAACGAGCGCTGCGTAACACATATCTTCGCGTAATTATACACGTTACGTAAAGTAGTTAAAGATTACAGATGTCAGCCGATAATCTCAATGGTTTGAGGGTAAAGCGCGTAGTGCGTTGGATTCCCAACGTGTGAACATTTTCAGATGTCACGGCATATTGTTATGTGATTGTAACCACTGTACTTAACGTCATGGTTATAGTAAACACTGATATTGTACGTAACAATAGCGCACCCATTCACCGAATAAGAAACAATAATCGGAATGCAACTCAACGTTGATTTCATATAACCAGAAATAATTATAATCACCACGCTTTTGTTTGTATGGAATCTAACTGTGAAGCAAATGATACAATTATAACACCTATAACTTATAACAATTATACATGAACTTTACAATACCTACATTAATACTCAAATTCTTTACCATTTGAAAACTGAGATGTGAAAATACGATCTATATCATACAATTATGAGTTAGATGCAATAATATAAATGAACTCTGAGTGTACTGAGTGAAACGAGCGAAGCGAAGAATTCTTAAATCCAGTGACATTGGTGAAAAATCACTTGTTGGGTTTTAGGGTTCCACGCATAACTAAATCTTAGCGGGCGGGATCGATTCGTGCGATAGCTTAATAGCAAGCTTGTACTATATAGCTGTACCCTTTAGTTAGGTGCAAAGACTGATTCCAACATCTTCCTCAGGAAAAAGAAAGCCAAATGTGCTCGGATCGGGTGACAGAAGGGACCCAAAAATTATATTATTTATTGTAACTCGATGTGTATATACCTGAGTCAAACTGAGCTTAATGTGTAGCGCATGTAAAGCCTTTATAAAGCTATACATAATGCCTTGCTACGTGGCTCTGTTAGGATGTAGGATTTTGGTCAAAAATGGCTTTACAGTGTGCCAATGAAACCTAAAATACACGAAAATTGTAACACAGCCATTTGAGGTTGTGTTTTTGGTCTCATTTTGTGGCGCAATTCACAATCTATGTAGCTAAAAATTGTGCTGCTATTGTCATTATTTAGGCTGCACGGCTGGGTCACACAGGGTTTTCAAATGGGCTTAGGGGTGCCCACAGTACACAAAACTGGTAATATCTGTGTAGCCGCTCAAGCTATATAGGTGTTTTTTGGTCTTAATAGCAATCGATTCTCTATGAGCTGCAGATGTGTACTGGTATTGTGATAATGCAGGGATGTGTCAAAAAGGGATTTTCAATGGGCCCATGGGATCCAAAATTCACGAAAATGGAAAAATCTCCACAGGCGCTCGACTATATATGTTTTTGGTCTCATTTTGCAGAGTAATTTATCCTACATATGAAATTGCGCGCACGATAATTAACTACTCAAGCAACATGGCTGCGATTCAGTGACTTATAGCTGTGTACGTCTCTTTACATTACATGCGGAAATTAGAATGAGCCTCTGCGGAGATATTATGGGTCCCATGGCCTATGGAAAAAACCATTTTTACAGTATTCTGAAGAATAAAGGTCGTCATTTGCAGACACATAGAGGATGAAATGTTCTACGAAATGAAAAAGAAAACACCTAATAGGTCGATCGGTTGCGGAGCTATTATAATTTTCGTATATTTTGTGTTCCAAGGGTCAACTCAACAGTCCTTTTTGACCCAACCCTCCCTGCGGTGTAACTAATGATAATGGGTTTGTGAATATCATAGTTCCATTTGAAATCCTGTTTTAAACAAAATCCTATATCCTAAGAGAACCGCATAACACAACAATAAACACAGTCTTATAGCTGCTTATATGGTCTACAAAATAAGCCAATTTGACTCAGATATCTACAACTGTTGTCGGGCTACAATACGTACCGTGATTTTTGCCTCCTTCGAGAACCAACACGAACCCTTTATTTCACGGACAAGATGTTAAGATCGGCCTTCGCGCCAAAAGAAAAGACACAAATAGAGATTTTTGAACTTTCAAATGAGCTATCGTGCCAATTAATAAGCCCAGCCAAAGTTGAGTTGTGCGTGTAACCAAAAAGCACAATAACAGACATTGTCAAATTTCACCACTGACACGGCTAGTGAATTATTCGCGTTGCTCGTTTTACTCATTACACTAAGAATTAAATAAACATATAATATTCAACGCTGAGAAATCTTGGCGAAAAAACAAGCTATTAGTATATTATTAAATTTTTGACGCGCGACACCAGAGCGAAGTCAGATTTATTGTAGACATGAATTTAGTTCCCAGTATAATACGAGTTTTAGGTGAACGTCTACAATTTGGGGACTTAAAAGCAAACAATAGAAACAGAGGAGTGGCGAAAATATGGGCAACTAACTAAGACATATGACTGCCAACTCATAAAGGTTGCATCACGCTGTGATTATGTGTGGGTTCACTTTGGGTGCGTTCGCTTGAGGTGTTCTTTGGTCAAGCCAGGTCGGGATCGTAAAAGCGACAAACGTACGCTAAAAAGATTTTCTCTTATTTATGCGAAAAAAGATTTGTGATATACCAACATGTAGGTACTGTTCGCGGTCGCCATTTTGCTACTTAGCATCGGATTTTTTTCTCACCGCGCACACGGCAAAACACGATTACCAATCGCATTTTTGTTTACACTACAATACAAACATAGACCGCGAACACAGCTGTCCGATTCAGCATGCTATTTGGTGAACGCGAGCAATTGTGCGAAGTAGAGAAACGTGCACGTACGAAAATTCCCTTCGTACATCGCGAATTCCTTGTTTGCGTTCACTAAAACGCAGAAATATGAACACGAACGAGACAGTTCGTGATTTTGACAAAAGAGCGGCCATGGTATACGAAGCTATAGTGGACTCGCTATTATTTCAAAAGGCAAAAATCAATCTTGATTTATTGTGATTTCACTAGAATCATAAAAAAGCTAATAAATTTATCTTGGCTTCCCCAAAGTGGGGACCTGGCTTTTTTCGCTGTCCACTGGCAAAAATGGGTATCCAAAGGTTGGAGCCTCGTGTTAAAATATTGGCACCCCCGACAAAATGCCCCGTGGCAAAATTGTTGGCTTCCTTGAGAAAAAACCCAGTTGACATAAAAAATGGATAAATTTTTATCAAAATTCCTTTTCGAAGTTAAAAATTTGATTAATTTTAGCAAAAAATTAGTTTTAACATCAATAAAGACGTTTTTGCTCTGTTTTTGGTCACATTTTATTAACAATTTTAGCGTTTTCGCTGAAAAACGTTAAATTTTAAAAATTTTCAGATTTCGACGATAGTTCAAGCCGGGGCTTTTAGTTCACGCACTCTGACGAAATCCAGCGCAACTAGTTCCGAACAAAGGCTCCTCAGTTCATATCATCAGGTAAAATTTTCAAGGGATGGAGCCAGTTATCTCAACTTTTTCCTGGCAACACGAAAACTTATGAGCACGAGCATATTACTAACCATTATTCAGTCACACTAATCTTAAATTTGTGCGTTGGAAAAATATAAAAGAACTCCCAATTAAAAGGGTAGGTCATCTATGTTGGCCAACGTATTTGCGAATCCGTTCAGTTCAACCCATGACTGAGCCCCAGCAGCAAGAAAATCATCGTTTGGACAATTATTATTACCTACACATAACACTTCGAAGCGAAGGTTAGCACTATGACATTTTGAAATAGCGATTTTTCATGAAATTTCTAACGTACCTGTAATACCCTATTTTGACACCTTTATTATTATTATTAATTCTGGCACAATTACCGACATATCTAAATGTTGGTTCCACTTTAAAATATATACGTAGTAATCTTGTATTGTATATAAAGAAACACCCAAGTATATAAAAACACAGAAATAATTTATATACAACATGAAGTATTCGCCTATGCGACTATCACACTGAGTGAAAATTTTCTGAAAAATTTGATGTACCATAAATATTTTTGTTTTGTTTTTACAAGTATATTTCTTGAGCACTGATTTGTGCAAATGTATGCTACATTTAGTGTTTTGACAATCAACATTATCCAAAATGATCACAATATCAGAATGCCGCAACCGCTCTAACTACTGTAGCTTTTAATTCGCTTAGTCCTATATTAAGTGATTTGTCGTGATATGATTAACGTACATTCGGGTGAAACTCATCAGAAGATATTACAAAAATCAAATCTTTGAAATTGCAGATGCAAATTACCAATACTTGTGGATTTCTGCGGTTGAGAACGCGAACCTACGCACCGTCTGCACTAAGTCTTTCTAAAACGTCACAGTAGCAAATTTGCAAGCGCATTATATATCTCGGCAAATTTTCGACAGAGATGTTCATGACTACTCGCCTATAAACTGCGACTTCTAAATTATCGTGATGTTGTCTAATACACTACACAACAAGACATACACCGATGTTTTAATTCTGCTGAGCGTGAGAAGAATTTGTCTAACTTTCATACATGTACAAAGTCTTGCCTTCACAGAGGTACAATTTGATTGTGATCAGTGATTCTTTCTTTAAAACATCGATTAGTTTTAACACTTTGATGCCTGGTATAAAGTAAAAACATTTATTTACTAAATGCAAGCAATTTACATTTTAAAATGGCTATGGCCTAACTATTGCAGATTTTACAGTATATACCGGGATGTGCTTGAAGAGCCAGGGCAGCGCTTTGAACCGCCAAAGCTCGATAAAGGTGTGTATTAAGAATTTTGCAGGTCAAGTAAGAACGTTAGGGAGTGGCGACATGTGTGCGAAATATATCGTACATTCAGATGCATAATGTTAATACATACCCAGAGGTTTTTTCAGTATATAGCGACAATGAAAGATAACATGAATTAGCATAAGAAAGTATTTACAAAATACGACGCTAATTGAAACAGAGCGAGGGAAGCGAGCGGAGTTTCCACCAATAGCTTTGCTACAAGCAAACCATTAAAATTTCGTTTTGTTCATCTTTGGAGATGACACTTAACTCATCACTGGATGGATGGATCTTCACAATTTTTTTATTTTATCACAAATTTAATTTATTTGTGCCCTTTCATTGGACTATAAACCCTCCGGCCACGTCTTCCGAGCCAAAATGGGTCCCGGGTCACTTCTTTTGAAATGTGGCGATCTGTGAAGCTATATTTCGCGAGCTATTCCTTGAGATAGAAGATTCGTAAAAGGAGTCCACCTTCGAAAATACTCCCATCGAGCTTTGCTGTTATGCATTTTTTTGTCAGAGCTGTTGTTTTCGAGCCATGAGCTAAAATTTCAAAAATACTCAAAAAAGTGAAAATTTCAACATTTTTATAAAGCAAACCTTTTGCTTTAGAGGGGGGGGGGTGAACTACGAGATTATGGTATTATTTAAGCTGTCAAACAAGTTAGTTTCATTTATTAACACTACATTGGCTGTATTATTAACACTGCGGGACTGTGTCGGACCAAAATTTGGTAAATATTGGCCTCAAAAATAGTTAAATTTAACCACTTTCCCAATATGGATGTATGTAGGTCATCCAAATGTATGTGTACGTTTGCGAGGTCGTTAAATACGATAATAGTAACTGTATTTGCGCGGTATGCATCAAATAAGATAAGAAAAGGTAAGACTTTGTACACTACTACGCAAGTCACTGCTTGAATTATAATTTTCTTAAAATTTGTGGTTTATATATGAATTTCAAAAGTTTTTGTCTTTTTGGCTATTGGAAGAAAAAAGAAATAATTCTTCGGTTTTGATAAATAACGGTGGCATTGTAATTGCTTAGTGCGTATTTGCAATCATGAGACTTTAGGCGGGGTTAGGGACCTGCGTTTGGAAAGACAAAGTTGTCAATAATGGAAGGGTAGCCAAACTCGCTCCATTTACCTTCGCTTTGCGTGTCACTAGTTTAGAAAAAATTAGTACGTCCAAAATGATTGAGAATATTAACGGATATACTACCTTTCTGATGCAAGCTTTAGAGCAACAATTCCATTTTTAGCCAAACAGGCAACAACGCTTTCGTCACTCCACGAGGTTGACATTTCTTGCGATTTTTCGTCACTACCTAAAACGATAAATTCAAAATGATAGCACAGTTTTGTTGTAGCATAACCAACAAATTTTCTCGGAAACCAACAAATTGACTATGAAACTATCTTAAAACGAGGCTAAAATCATAATACAGCACAGATCTTCCATTTCCGTTGTCCCCTTGAAATTGGATCGCCGTTGCTGAGTACGGTCTCCCAGAGGTTCTGATCCGTGGGCAAGTCTTCTATGCCTGACCTTCTTCAATACAATCTGCTCACCAAAGGATATCAGGTACATAATCAACCGTTCATATACCGGCCACTATAACTGGAGGTGAAGGGGTCCACGGTCCAGATATTTCAACTTGCCTCCCGGTTCTCCTGTGAATACCCCAGGTAAATTTTGCCCGTCAGTCAGTTAATACCACATAAATATACTTGCGTGATTAAAAATTACCAAATTTTGGTGATGGCATAAAAAATCCCATTTTGGATAAAAATTCCAAAATTTCGCCCCGCTGGAAGAAGAACTAGCAAAAAATTTCCCTGGCATCTTCACATAGCCTACCCCCAAGTAAATTTTGGCTTCCTCGTAGTACTCCACGGGTATTTTGAGGTGCAATCAAAAATGGTCATCTGAATACATTTCAAACCACTTCTCATATTTCGACTATTTATCAAAAGATCCTAAGCAAAATGGAACGTGGCCTGCAGAAATATGCATTATGCAATGTTCTATAAAACACAAAAAATACAATTGTAAAACTGCCAGGTTGACATGGGAGCAATGTTTTCCTCCACGTAAGCTGCGGGAAATTCGCACAGTTCGGAGTTGGGGACCTCGGCGCCATACTGCGTGAATATATATTTGAGAATATATATATACCTGCTTATTGCATATTTAGGGAATCACAATGTGCAGATTTAGCAACACCGATACAGCTCGCGCGGATATTACTGTTTTCGTGTTTTTAGGGTCTATCTGCCCATTCAAAAACCCATTTTGACCAAACCGTGCAGCGCAAACAATGACAATAGCAGTACACCGTTTCTGCTATATGAACGATAAACAACTCTACAAAATCAGACCAAAACACACATATAGCTCAAGCCGTCAAGCGTTCACGCAGATATTGTTGTTTTCGTCTCCATTTAAAATCACCTTTTAACCCAAAGCCTACGTACTAAAAGTGCGGCGAAAAGGATTATATATACAGGATTATTTGCTCTACAAAATGAGCTCGACTCAGACACCGGTTGTTTAGATAAAAGACATATGATTTTGGGTCCCTGCGGGATATCAACCGAGACCTTTGGGCTCGGTATTTCCGTGGGAATAAATTGGGATCGGGCTTCGTGCCTAGCTAAAGGGCATAAACAGATATTGTTTCAGACTTTCAAATGAGGTATCGTACGAATGAATCAACCCAGCCAAAGTTGAGTTATGCGTGTCTAAAAACCAATAACGGACGCTGTCAAACGTCACCGATATATATACAGCTAGCAAGAAGCTTTCGCTTCGCTCGTTTCATTAATTACGCTCAGAATTCTATTACGTACACATTTTCGATGTTCTCTGACAGATAGAGTATAATACTTTATGGACCCCCCTAGTTAACTGTGGGACCGCCAGCTGAACTGGGTAGTTATATCCGGGGGCTGAACGGCCCGCTGAAATTAATCTGACCAGAACCGTAAATTTACAAATTTCTTTCCCAAAATAAATTTCGTGCTCAGAGTTGATGTGTAACATCTCAACGTATGTTATGATAACCATATCTCTGAACGTCATGCAAGTCCAAACTGGTGCTAAGCAAGTCTCAGTACATTTCTTCACTGTTAGACAAAAGTTTTATGCTTGTTAGTTGACAATAGAATTTCTTCCGGACCGGACCTGAAAATTTCTTCAGGTTGCATAACTATGCTCAGGTATAATTGTGATAGTTTGGAGAAGCCAGATATACGTACGTATATATATAATATATATAGGCGGTTGTGGTAAAGTCTCTAAACCTTATTTACCACCTGATACTCACCATCCCGACGACCGCCGAAGGCACGATAAAATGAAGACAATATGAGCATTACAAAAAAAATTTTAAGGAACATTAGCAAAATGGAAAAAATCCTAAAGAAAAATTGGAGGCGGTTTGGTTACACACGTGTATTCATAGGTGTTCATAGAATGGTCACAACGCATAAGCCATATTTACAACACTAAAAGTTAAAAGCCAATAATCGGGCAATTTAGCAGTTATGAGCAAAATTACAAAACAGAGAAAATTATAAGGGTAAATAAGGGAAAACGGAAAAATTTTTGGCTTATAACAACTCCTGACACCGCGACGCATCTTCTCTCTCCCCTGAAGACCATCTGCGCCTAAACAAAAGCATTTTGGGACCCATGATATATATATACATACATGCTCATAGGAAAGGTTGCCCACATTTGCGGCGCCCATGGCCCCGAACCCGGAGGCGCTGAAGGCACAACAACCCCATCCCCACATAACCCCCCCCCGTTAGGCCAAACCCCGTCCCCCGAGGACCTATTTACGTCGCCATTGGGACCTCGGACATCGAGCATGTATGGGTACGTACTTTATACTTACACATATATACACAAATCAGATATATCATAGGTCTCCATAGTGGCGGTACAGTCACGGACAAAAATAAGTGCATAAAAACGAACGTAAAACACAAACAAACGTAAACATAAAAGTTGGAACGTTCGTTTAAAAACGACCGTAACCACAAACATGAACGAATGGGAACGTAAACGTGTTACGTTCGTTTTTTGTCCATGACTGTACACTAGTATATCGCATGCTAGGGTTAAAAGAAGCCCGCGTGGTTTCGATTTTGAGCTTTTTGTTTTATTACATGTAAAACGCTGTGCTTGATGTATATACAACCTAGAACCTCTTGAACGCCGAACACATTGAAAATTCTAAAGCATCGTCGACCCTAAACCCATCGGCAAACAGCAAACAACTGACAACACATCAAGTATTTGTGTTGGTCTCTAGATAACGAAACTATCGTATTCAGCCTACCGGAAAACATATAGAGACAATTCTTGATGGCCTGTACGCAATAAGTAACCAAACAAATGAGCACAAACTATATTCTGGAAATCGGGTTCTTTGACCCTAAAGCCATGAAAAGGCACGAAATTGATAACTCTTGATAACCAAATTATTAAGCTGGACTTTAGATAACCAAATTATTATATTCAGCCTTCCATCAATACCTATACAGACCCTGTACACAATGCATAATTACACAAATGAAAATGTAGTACATTTTGAAAATCCGGTTCATCGACCGTAAAACCCTTGCAACCCCGTGAAAAGCTATAGTATAATCAAGGTGGACTCTAGACAACAAACCCATCATATCCAGCGTTCTCAACAGCATAATAGGCACTCATTGAAAGGTGAAAACAAACAATAGCACGGCGAAGGGCCGACGAACCATATTCGGCCCACAGCGGTTCAAGGAATGGTACCGCAAAAAAATTGTGGTCAGCAAAGTTGTAGATATCAATGAGCTGAGTTTGATGATGGTCGTAATTTTTTGATGGCTGTTTCACGAGATGTGGGCTGCGAAACACTGGTACCCGTTGGGCCAGATTTGGCAAAGAACTCCTAAAAGCCTGTTTTTGTCATTTTGCCATCAAAGATGGGGTCGGAGGTGTTCGCGTTCAATTATAGCGCACATCTTCATCAATAATTTTGCTGTCAAACAAAATCCGTCGAAAATGAGTTACGAATGACAGCGACAGACAAAAAGAAATTTTCTCCTAGCGCCCTCGGCGGAAACTCCGCTTGCTCTATTTCAAATCATAGCTGTCCATAACAGAAGTACGAGCGTAACCTGCTAAGGGTCGAACCCTCCTCGAAAAAAATATTTATCCCACTCCCACAAGAGGGGGTTTCGAGATAGTATATGACTCATACAACAAATACCATCCATTTTAAGAGTAAAACGAAGTAATAGCCATACGTATTCTGCAACTCAGCACCAATGAAAAGTGTTTTTAATTTTCACTATCTTAATCGACATAATTTGCGCTAGTTTGCGCATTGGAGGTTAAAATTAGCCGAAATTTACCTTCAATAAAAACAACGATGACAGACTTTTCTCTTTTCGACAGTGCAATTGCGTCTTTAATCTCACCAGCAAACCACATTTTAATCAAAATAGTTTCATAAGCTAAGTTCTATATATACCTTTTTACGATTATATATTTAGTTTAACGTAATAATAAACCTAAAATGGACGAAAGCACAGACAACATTACCAAAACTGTTGTATAGTTACATCAGCATAGCATATTATATATAAAACACAAATATATATAAACTGTGCGCATAACTTGTACGACAGACTAATGACGCGTTGCTGAAGGGTATATACCAACCATCTATAACTATTATCTCGCAAAGGAGGTTGATACGGAAAGAGCGTGGTTTCAATAAGTGGACATTTTGCGTAATCACTTGAAGCAGGCTTCGTGTTTGATATCGTCGTCTTAGAAGCAAAACCGCGAGACATTTTTCCAAAATGATTTTTTACAAAGTATATACAAGTAGTCGTCATACCAACATTATGGCAAAATCGAGAGATTGGTGTATATATAGTTAAAGAGAAAATTATAGCGCAGCAAATTCGCGTAACTTACATTACTTTAGTCTGAAAAAGGCAAAATCACTTAGCTAGCTAACAAAGTTATTTACTTGACTCTTGCACTAGACAAAAGTAGTATGTTGTAATAATCTGTTACTGATTACTGACGCAGATCCGCGTATTTAAGTAACATTAGCGCTATGGAACTCTGTGATGTCATAAACCGCGCTATGCGTTGTGTTATGCAAGAATGTCGCCGCAATCATATCGCAAAAATTGGAAATTTACCAGAAATTAGGCATGACCTCCAAAATTTGCTGAACGCTGCAGTACTGTTGCACATGTAGTTATAACTGATTTACTGGTACCCTGTAAGCAATACATAACCAAGATACTGAAGAGAGATTATATTAGGGAAATCGGGTTCACTGACCCTAAACCCACGAAAAACGTCTGAAAAGGTATAAAGTATACGTGGTGGACTTTGGATAACCAAACCATTGCAATAAACAGGGTGTCCGCGGATACGGTTACTCAGAATTCAAAGAAATTTAAGTACTATTTTGGAAAAATTTAAGGAGATATTTCTACAGCATATCATCAACCGTATAGTTGACATGATGTTTCTATTGCAAATGTTGACAAATATATAACATCGGGTAACAACAGCATTTGTTTGGGCATCCCAGTAACGGACATGCGATATCCATTTGCCCACGTTGTGATATTCTGTTTAAAGACTTATCGAACAGAATTACGAAAAAGTCACTGTGTCACCGGCGAACCAACACGGTCTTGAAAATAGATTGCCAATCCAAACACAAAACTGTATCCTATTTTGTCGCGATCAATCGAAAACATTTTGGCTATGTCGCTATCGAGAAACATGACCGAAAATATGGAACCAATTACCATCACTATATCTTCTGTAAGACGACTGCTTACTGCCTTAAGACACCAAAGTGTAACCTACGTGGTCCTAGGGGTGTTTATTCCCACCATAGATTACACACAAACGACGACAATGCGAGCACCAAGGGATATTTTGTTTCATGAGCTTAATCCTATGGCCTTAATGTATCACCACTTATTAACAAGTTGACAGTTTTTTATTTCTGCAATGTAATACAACAAAATACAACCAATACATATAAAATAAATAAACGGCTGAACCGTACTCACCTTGATTGTGCAGCTTCTGAGGCCGACTGAGGCCCTGAACTAACTGCGCAACTGCTTAAATACCCGAGCTATAAGTCTACTCCCAATTTTCTTCTTATTGATTTCTCTAAGTGTTCCAAATTACATAGTAAGTTTTCCAAGTTTTACTCTGGTTCCACTCCCCTAAAATTCCCTATTAAACCTAAGTGAATTTTAGTCGTTAGAGGATAAGTTTTTATGAAATTCCCCGAATTCTTAAGTATAAACAAAATTTAAGATTTTATTCGAAAATCCAGCAGAAACACATACACATATCCGCTAATGTAGGCCTAATGCCTGAACCACCCAACCCTAACACTCAAATTCGATATATTTCCATCCTATGACCTAGACTCACATGAAACTCTGTTTATTCTATTACTCCCTTGAAAACTCCCTCAAAATTAGGTAAATTCTAAAATTCTCCTGCACCCTGTATTAAAATTTCAGCATTAAATAGTACATATATTCCAGCACACAGTAAGCTTATCTAAACACACATAATGCAGCATTAATATACATTGTTTCGATACACAATAAATTCACAAACATATTAATATGTTCTCACACTTCTAATATATTGTTTATTGATAATAGTTTATAGATACACGTGCATAAACCTTTGTATACAACATCTGCAACCAACATTACACATAATAAACAATCATTGCATGGCACAAATGGTAAACAACAACAAATAAGGGACAATGCATCGTTACAAAAGTATCTGCGCTCTGGTTAAATCATTGGAAATCCGTAAGTTTCCTAGTGACGCCTGGCAGGAAGTTGAAGCAACGGACTCTTGTGGAAGCGCTGATGTGCGGAACCTGTCCTGCCTGAAAGAAGAGTGGCTATGTTAGGTTGACAAGAAACTATGCAATGCTACTCCTTGTGTTTCTGCGATTCTGAAAACATTAAAAAAGTCGGATAAACATGCAATTGGCACTAGGTGACAATCCGGGTTATTATGCCGAAGCATTGTGTGTAGGCTAGCCATGATGATTGCCCATTACACCACCCATCATCTTATCCGCCTAGAACAAAGTCTAGTACCTGTTTAACGAATAGGTACTGCGAAGCAATTGTGGTTGAGTCCCTTGCCCAAGGAGATTAGCGCGACCACTGGATTCGAACTCCTCATTTCACGATTATGAAGCAGGCGCTCTAACCACTCGACCTGAAAACATTAAAGACATGGAGCTGTCATACAGCACAAAATTCATGGAGATGGAACATAAAATTTAAGGAGCTTAAAAGGGCCGTAACTAAATTTAATGAGATCCAAGGAGGTTTACCTGATTCAAGGAGAATCCAGGAGATTCAAAGAGCGCGGACACCCAGAATAAAGGGTACCGAAAAACATATATTTGTATAGACTATTCATGCCATGCACGTAATACATAACCAAACAAATGAAAACTCGATATTTTGGAAACCGGACTCGTCCATGTTAAGCAATTGAAATCTGTGAAAAGGTACGTTGGACGTTAGATAGCAAAACCATGGTATTCAGATTGTTTGATAACCTAATAGACACTGCTTGTAGATAAAAACACATTTGAAAAATAAATATATCTGGCGAAAGGTCGAAGCATATCCAGGCCTACAGAGGCTCAGGGAGTGATCGTATCAAAAAAATGATGGTCAGCAAATTTGTAAATCCCGACGAGTTGACGAGCCGTGGTCGGTTTTTCGATGCGAAGTCCACGTCGCGAGATATGGGCTTCGAAACGATAGCACCATTATGGCCTGATTTGACAAAAAGCCCATGAAAACCCGCTTTTGTCATATTAACCACGAAGATGGGACCAAAGCTGTTCGCGTTCAACTAAAGTGCACATCATCACTTTTGCTATAGAATAAAAACATTTGTCGAAATCCAATCACATGAAGATGAATCATGCCTAACAGAAACAGACAAATATTCAAGATCTTTCATCCTAGCGCCATCAGTGGAGTCTCCGCTAACTCAGTTTCAAAATAATATTTAAACACTAAATAGTTTCAGTGTCGAACTGGCATAACTTCACGGCTTGTACATTAAAAATTCTCTGCTATTGCCACAAAATACGAGAACAATCAGCACCCGCACTTCAGTATGACATACCGACAATTACTGCTTAATACTTAATATAAATATAGTATCTCGCAAGCGAGGGTGAAACAGAGAGAGCGTGGTTTCATTAAGCGGCATTTGGGGTAATCACATGTAACAGGTTTTGCGCTTGATGTATAAATATACCCTACACAAATTCTCTGTAATCCTAAACCTAATAAAACCCTAAATACCCGCGACCTTAGTAGTATAAACAACTGAAAACGCATTCGTGCTGGTGTCAGGATAATCAAATCATCGTATCCAGCGCATCAAAGAACCTATGCAGCAAAGCATTCTTGATACCCTATACGCAATACATAACTAAGATACTGAAGACAGTCTATATTGAATTGGCAATCGGTTTCAATAACCCTAAACCCATTGAAAGTACCTGAAAAGGCATAAGTAATGGTGCTGGACTTTAGTTAGCCAAACTGCCGTAATCAGCCTACCGAATAGCCTATATAGACTATTCTTGATATAATGTAAGCAATACGTAACCAAACAACTGGAGAAAGATTATAATCTGGAAATCGGGCTCATTGACAATAAACCCATTGAACACTCGTAAAAATGGTATTAAAATTCACACTGGATTCCAGATGATTAAATCATTGTATTTAACCTTCAGAAAAGCCTATATATAAACTATTCTTGATGTCCTGCACGCAATAACTAACCAAACAGAAGAAAACGAACTACATTTTGTAAATCTGGTCTGTCGATCGTAAAAACCATTGATACCCCATAAAAAGCTAAATGCGTAAAGACGAATCACTCCGAGACAAGAACGATAAAATCTAGACGCAAAGCACCATCATCGTTATCTGAATGAAATTCATCAGTATCAGAAAATGATTCAGCCGGCTCATAAACCAATTCGTCAGGTCCTGATACTGAACCCGGAAACAATAAGTATGACCAGGTACAATCAGTCTCAAAACATTCATTGAATAAGAAACAATCAAAGCAACAGCAACCGACGGTGGAATTTCCACCAGCACAACAACCATGAGAGGAGCAATCGGTGCAATAATAGTCGCAACAAATCAATCAACATCAAGCTGGACAAGCACCACCCGTACCGCCGCGTCAAAGGAGACTAAAAATACATTTCCACCTGAACAGCAAGTACGAGTAACTGTGCCGAGTCAGCAACAACCGACTTCAAGTAGTGTAACCCAGCTTCAGGTAGAAACCGCAAAAACGGGACAATGCACAGTGGTGAACCCACACAAACGCGGTTGAAATCGGGTTGTGGTTGTTTCAATGGACCCACATGATGCCGAAGAACTCGATCTCCAACCGTCTTTGATTAAGAGCCTTAAAAACAATTTGGCTTCATTGCACCAGCAATTCGATAGGTATGCGCAAAACGCACTCAAAGGCGAATTAAAATGTCAAGCACAAGTCTAAAATCTCGAGCAGAAATTGCACAATGCGCAACAATAATGCAACAGACGTAGCCACAGGTGGAACCGATCAAACAGAAGAAGCAATTCGGTCGCTCACGAAACAAGTTAATCGGCAACAATCGCGCATTGATGAATTACAAGCATCGACAAATGAAATGCAGACGTTATTTTATTTCTATTTGGGATGGAGATGGGGTTGGATATAGGATTTTTATGATGGCTATAGGTAGTTAAATGCGGAGGGGATTCGTCACCGAAGAATGTGCGGAACGAGCTGTGGGCAGTAGAATGCCGGTAGGACACGCTTTCTAGTACGCGTCCTTTTTAGCTATGACCCGTGTCTTGCAAGGCGGCGTGACTAGATCTAAGCACTCTTTTGCCAGTAAGATCGGAGCCAAAACAACAGAAAAGATATTTACTACGTATTAGTAAAACAAGTATATATAAAGCACACATTTTAGTGGGCACTTTTTTGTTAGCCCCTTGCCATTATGAATTTGACTCTCTTTATTTAGTCCTATTTATCTCCGCACTGGTAAGCCTTTCGCGTGATCTATTACCACTTATGGTTTAGGTATTATATATGTATCTATTAATTTATTAGTCTCTAATGAGATCACTACAAGGTATACAGGAAGAAATACCCCGTAATTCTATATAATTTCCTAAGCTTAGGTCCTAAGATTTAAGTTGTCTATTGACCCTATCTTATGTAACGCACATCAGGAAGAATGCGCGAGGGTTATATTATGAATTAGGCAGGGAGTAACCGGAATTCTGGTTCCGGCGAAAATCATGTTCCGGCTGCCGTTCCGGCAAAGGGGAAAACCATACCGGAACCGGAAATCCGGTTATAAAATTTCCACGTTTTTTGCTTCATCTGTGATCCAAACATATTGTATATATTATACATTGACCAAGCTCCAATACAACCAAACAAAAGAAAAGATTAACTTACCAATTTGCCGTGTGAAACGCAAGTAGGGCACATATTTCAGCCGGAAGTTTTCATAATAACCTGCAGGAGCTTGTTAACAAATCAAAGCCAGGTCGATGCTTGTAGCAGCTATTTTACACATCCAGAAGTCTGTGGGGTACGTTTGAATTAAACAGGTCCAACTCGGTAACAGAGTATGGCTTACGCAGAAGTACTTAGCGTATGCTTGGCTAACATAAATTGCGTCAAGCACCCGCCAGTGCGCTTGTAAACTTGGCAAATCAGTCTAAATTGAAGTAAACTAACGTTATCTGCAACGCAGCTAGAAACTGCTTTCTTGGCAATGAACTGTATTTATCGAAACTGTGCGAGCAGCATCACAGCGTGTCTCATTTATAGCATTCTGGTTAGAAAGTTATCATCATTATCATATAACTGACGGGAACTGTTTGTCCAAAACTTACGGGCACTAGCCTAAACAGTGTCCCTGACCACTGATCAGAAAATTACCTTCTATCTATTATTTTCTCTTAAAATCATATAAACAAATAAATTCAAGTTTCCTACACAAGAACATATAACAAACGTATGTGTAGTAACGGAGAGCGAAAGTGTGTATTCTGCGCTCCAACCTTTGTAAGCGCATTCGATTTGACGCAGTATACGCAATGGTGTATAGTGGAAGGCATTTTTTTGCTCTGGGTGTCAAAAACCGACATATTTGATCGATATATAAACATTATTAGCTTCCTCAGTCTCTATGTTTCAGAAAGGCAATAATACCATCGCAATACATTAAGTTTAATGTAAAAATTATTTTTACTGCATTTTAAATCCTTCATCTGTTTTACTATATATATATTTCGAAGACCAGGTCCCGTTTCCGGATCCGGTTTGAATGGACGGTTCCGGTTGCTGGTTCCGGTTATTCACTGGAATTAGGTTGTGACGACAGCACACACCCTAGTTGGAACTTTGTCTTTTGCAACCCCACGGCACCAGGAAGAATGCTAAAGGGTGGTTTTGAGGAAGCATTCAAATGCTTAAGGAATTGCAACCAACTGAAATATTTTATAAACTGAAATCAAGCGCATTACACAACTCTACGTAACTAAAATCACAGTAAACATAGTGTTAGCTAGTAACAAAAATAATGCAGTTTATGCAAATTAGGAGTGTTAGGACTGTTTAGAAAGAAAATAATACAAACAGGGGAGGGATGGTATACTAAATATAATCGTATGAAACCAGAATAATTTGGTATTCCAGAGGATTAGGATCCCAAATGGAGTTTTTGGATCCAAAATCCCCTAAATAGCTTAGGGAACCCTCTACAGCAACGACGAAGGCCGAAGACAGTCTTGCAATATTACAAGCCCGAGCCAACATGCTCGAAACGAAATTCAAAACAGCACGCGACACAAATGTTTGGAAAACCCGGAAAGCCCGTTTATGCAAATACTTATGGAAAACCCGTCTAGCAAACAGTGATAAAAGCGACAGGGTCTGTAGGGCGCATAGAAGAAAAACTTGAGGAGCTGTGTTGAAGGTTTGCTGCAGCTACAAAATGACGTCGGAATCCATTGCCTGACCCTTACCCTCAGCATTTGGTGACGAACGCGAATTCGGATAGCCACTTCCATCAACGGTGTTATATTTTACGACTTTCAATGGATATGGCTTGGATTGGGATTTTCTTATGACGGCTATCGAATGTTAAAAGAGGATGGGATTCGTCTCCGAAGATTGTGCAGTTCGAGATGTGGCCAGTAGAATGCCGGTGGGGATGCTCGGGTGGCACGCGTTCTGACTTTCCGTTGTCAGTATCTGAATATTTTGTGTTGCGGCGTGGCTAAATGCTAGTCATCTTGCTTCAGACAATCGAGTACCAAAAGCGCAGTAAAATGTTTATTACATAAGAATATAAAATGTTAAGGCACAGTTATTGAGGGTCCACTCGTCAGCTATCTATATGGCACAATTCTTTAATGCCACTACTACAAAATTAAACCTTGTTATCCACCAGCTACTTCTGACTATTCTGAACAAGATACTATTCCGGTCACTGAGCACGAGCACATATTGCTAACTCATCTCTATTTCGTTTCGTACCATCGTCGCAGACATTGTTCCAATTTTTCTCGTTCACATGTCCACTCTTCTGCCTGCGACGGGATTTTCGTCTTCCTTATTTGGAGACCGACAGTGTATTCCAACTATAAAGCATAAAAACGACGGCAGCACACATCAACATCATAGCTCGCCAAGCACACCGGAGACATGGAGTTGCCGTTTGAAACATTTTACGGATGGAGCAGTGACAACACTGGCTGGTAAACTGTTCCAGGGCCGTACGACTCGTAGTGCGAATGAGTACAAACGACAGTTGAGTCGAGCTCGTGGTTTGATGAGCTTCATTGTATTGTTTCTGGTACGATCATTACCGTCCGCCATCATAAAGATGTTGCGCCAGTCGTAGTCAAGATGTCCATGAAGTAATTGATATGTCATTATGAGGTCCGCTCGGCGTCGGCGAGTTTCCAGTTTTTGCAGCTGCAGATATCGTAATCGGGTATTATAATCCATGCCGTCCGTACCCACGACGTTGCGCGTTGCGCGTCTCTGCACCTTCTCTAACAACTCAATATCTCCGATTTGATGAGGAGACCATGCTTGGCATCCGTACTCCAGCTTAGAGCGGACAAGCGCCCTGTAGATTAACAGAAACGGTTGTTTGTCAAGGAAGCCAAAAGTTCGTTGCATTAAGCTGATTATTTTGTGGCACTCAGCTGCTATTTGTTGACAATGTGCCGATGCCTTGAGGTCATCCGTAATAATGAAACCAAGATAACGTTCTTTGTGCGATGATTTGATTTGTTCACCACATAGCATATAGTGATGCCCAGGATTGTTATGGCCAAAATGCAACACGGCACACTTGTTTACGCCAAACATCATTTCAACATTGAGGTTAGGTTACGTACATATTATTACTCCTCTTACGAGATTGGTACAATCGCCCACGTATAGCTGACGATGCACGTTTATCTGAGATTCTCAACCTTGGCCTTAGAATTACTCTAATACAGCCCCTTGTTTAATCCAATTGACCCCGTACAGCTGGCAATGGCTTTAAGGTTGAGTGATAACGATTAAGTTTAGTTTAACTGTTACTCTAATAAAGCTCTTGTGAGTTGATACAATCGACCCCGTACAGCTGACAATGTATGATTATCTGGTTACCTTAACCTGAGCATTAGAGTTACGCTATTACGTGCCGGTTATATTAGTGTAGTAGCCCCCGTACAGTGGCAGACCAATTAAATATAACCGTGTAGAAATGGTCGACTACTATTGATTTGAACTTTTGCTCAATCCTTAGCCCCCTGACCGACTGGCCAACTAGCTGGTATTGAGGCAGGAGTGTCTCGAGGTGATTATTCGATTCCACACACCTTACTCACCGATTTTCCTGCTGAGCTGCCTCGCACAGCTAACAACCCAACAGGTCATGCTACTAACCACTGAACCCACCTGTTACTGCTCTCCCGGGCTGTACTCACTCAACGCTCGAGTCGATCTTTTAAAGTATTACCAAGAGTGCATTATGGAATAGTACACTTCCCTGCACTCACTTATAAAACCACATTTCATGACGCGGGCGTTTCCGGCCTGATCCACTCCCACCCCCAGTTTTTTTCCTGGGGAGGGGGGTGGTCGAGATGCATAGACCCGCAGTTTCTGGGGGGGGCAGATCGGACCCACCCCAATTTCTATGGGGCGTCGGTTTATAAACAGTTACTGGTGGGAGGGTACGACCTCCCCCCCCAGAAACTGGGCAGTGGGAGTCTGGCCGACATCGCACTGGTTTACATGTGAGTGCAGGAAAGTGTCATACTCTTCCGTAATGCACTTTTGGTATTACTAACTATTAGTAATTATTAACTTGCCTCTCCTAGTACTCTTATATGCTCTATTACTAAATTAATTACTATCCGGGTTTAAAATACTTAATTGTGAAGCTCTAATGTCCTGCAACCTCCTTCTTTTAAGTCCCAATTTAGTATGCTTAACATAAATTCACAACTCGCCGATAACGCAATTCTATTGTGTGGATTCAAACCTGGTTCTCAAAAGTATCACAAGCAAGCCAAAAACCAAATATATAGATAGAAAACCACGTTTCCAACGATTAAGCTCAATTCGGAGAGCCATATAACACAACGGCGGTGATACGTAGGAGCTACCTTCTATAGGGTAGCTAAGTAACCAATTGACACAAATCAATAAAACAAAAACATATCGAGCGAAGTTTTCGCTTCTACAGCCGCCAATTTCCACAACCACAATAACATCACTGAAACTAATATAAAACTGAACTTAAGGTTAGCTACTAAAAGTAAAGAATGTAATTTATGCAAATTAGCCCAACAAAGGAAAAAATTAATATAATTTTAAAATTTAAAAGATTACAAAAATGGGAACCAATAAATAAATGAAAAAGTGATGATTTGAATTTTTGGGTTGGGACATGGGGAGTTGTTATTTTTGGGAAGGTCTGGACCTCGGGAACGTTTGGTAGCCTACCAAACTCCCGACAAAAGGGTTTAGCGCGCGGCACAACCTCATCCTGATGTCGGGGGTCCAATAGGCTACCAAGGGTCCAAAAGACCTAAAAACCCCTCTCACTAATCTAAATTCTGGGTTTTTCATTTTTTCACCTATTATATCCCTCCCTCACTTTTACGTCTTTATGTAAGCTCCTGTAATTTTTGTTTTTAGTTATAGAGTTGCGTCGATAGGATTTGGTCCGTTAGCTTACGAGTCTGCGAGTACGTAAAGAAATAAGCCTATGCAGTTTCTATTCTTTTTTCATATGGCTTCAGGTTATTCAGCGTAAAGAATTAAGCTAGTGATTTATAGTTCCGGCTTACAGATAAGCATAAAGAATTATGCCATCGCTGTAATCGATGTTGTTTTTAAATTAAGTTCAGTTTAATTGCTTACATAGCTACCATCGTTCAGGTAGTTTTACTTATTAGCTACGGGTGTTTTTATAAGCGAAAGGTTGTTATTTTAATGCCTTAAAAGTACATTTAAAGATGTGTTGTACGTTTTCGGCCCCAAGAAGTATCGAGAATAAAGAATTACGCGGGTGTTACAGTGCTTAAAGATTGCAAGCTTATTTCTTCGGCTTTATAATTGTGGATGAAAAAACTATATATACATATGGCTCAAGCTCAGCACAGATAAGTGTCTTAAAAGCTATTTAACTACAGTCAAATAATATATTTCCCAAATAAAATCTTAGGGCAAAAATACGGGGTATGAGCTAAGTTTGCTATATAAAAGAACGTGCCTCGTTCTTGTACTAATACTTATAATAAAGATTTTTACTTACGACTTTGATGGTATATTATCTTAATCGCGAGTGAGTAGAGATAGTCTTGCGCATTGCGCAGTCGCGTCGCAATACCGCAGAAGAATAAGCGTACATCAAAAGAACGCGAGCCACATAGCTTCCACCGGCATACTACTGACCACACCTCGAACGCTACATCTTCCGTAACGAATCCCGTCTTCTTTTAATTTCTGATAGCCGTCATAATACAAAAGTACCCACCAACACCTACCCAATCAATCTTATTGTTATTTTTGCACTGGGTAGGGGTTGGTATTGAATTTTTCTTTATGACAGATATCGCTTTTGATTTGCACCTAATTATGTGCGATGTTCACCGATTGTTGGTTTATTTTTGTCGTCTTAGCTCAATTGTTGTTGTTGCTCGTAAATCTCGACCGTGTTTCTTTTTGCGTCGCTTGTTTCTTGGTCGTTGACCGTAATTATTATCGATTGTACTTGCCCTGAGTCTTTTTCGTTATTGGGCGCCATTTTTACTTGATCTCGATCGAGGAATCTTCGTATTTCGATTAATTCATATTCTTGCGATTCTTTCCTTGGCTGTGCTGGAGGAATTTGTGGTTCCTCTGGCCGAAAATTTGACATATATAATTGCTGCAACTCTTTGGTTAGGGTTGCATGCTTTTTTATAAATTGCAGCTGCGTCTTTTTGTTGCGGCAATTTTTGTATCGCTTCCCGCATTTCTTTTTCGCAGCCTTCCGTTGTTACAAATAATTCGTCGGTGATTGGTTCTTCTTGAAATTTCCCGGTATACGTTTCTTCCAAGCTTCTTTTGTTTTGCGATTGTCCTTGTATTCTTATTCCTTTCAGAGAATCCATCACGGTTCATTCCTAAATCACCATCTTGTTCTGAGATGATCGCCCGCTGCTTCATGAGTTCGTTTAGCTTTTCTGGTTTTGCTTTGGTCCACGGTATTTCATTTGCGTATCTTGCGGAAATGTCATCATTTTCTCTTTAGTTGACTTCTTGAATGTGACAGAACCGTTCTTGTTCTTCCGATTCCTTTTCGTTTATTAACCACAGCTTGAATTAGTTTATTTCGAATCTCTTTTGTTTGACTTGGCGGTCCGGTTATAGTTCGTAAAAACTGCTGGCGAATTCTCGTTGTTCGCTCAGGTTAGGTTTTATCTTTGCATCGAATTCTTCATGAATCTTCGTAAATGTCGCAATTTTCTTTAATTCCTCTTCCATTGATTGCGGCCTTGCTTCGATTCGTACTCTTGGTGTCCGGTGTCATGGATACTTCTTTCGATTTTCTCGATCAAGTCCGAAATTTCATTGGTTTCCGTTCTGTTGATCGCTGTTTCATCGCTCGACAAGCCATCGCGAATAACGCTGGGAATAGTAACGTTGCGTCACGGCCGTGTTGCTCCACTTGTGTGATCGTCCATGTGCTTTCTTTCCATTGTCCTCCTTGATATCTGGATCGTGTCGCAACGAATAACTTTTTGCAGTCTTGAATCTTTTCATAGTATTCCGTTGTGGTGCTTCTTTTTTGAGGACATAGTGTTGCACTATTTCTTGGGTCGTCATGTGTCTTTGCTCGCCTAGCTATTTTTGCAATTCGTCGACGTCAATCGTCGTCATTTTCGCTGGGTACGGTTGTTCTTTGAACGTCGCATCCTATATTGCTTTTTCATACTCGATATTGTTCCATAGTATAATGTTCCCGCTTTCTGGCTTTAGTTCTCTGTAATACGCTTCCGGTATTTGTCCTTCGAATCGTGAGATGTCGATGATTCCTAACTCGCCATCGCTTGTTCGGATTGCCACGTATCGGACATGGTTTCCGGCCGTAGGATTTGCGCTATCGTTCCGAAATTCGCTACTGATCCAAGCTAAGCAATCGGGGTATATACCATGTTCTTCGCAGAATTCCGCGATTCTTTATGGTTTAAACGCTTTAAGTTTGTACGCTGGAATTTTTGCCACCGCCGCTGCAGTCCACAAAATGTTTGTTCGAACCAACTGGGTGATTTTGGCGAATTGTCTTGCGCTTTTGTCAGTTTCGACCATGAGTGTCACTTGTCCCGTTCTGATATCGAATCTGAACACCGTTTGATAGTCAATCCACAGTTGCCACCATCGTGTAATGTGGAGTGATGTTCTTCTGTCGTTGGGACCTGGTGTAAAATTCATTTGACTCGGATTGACGTTGAATGGGTGTCGTCGTTGAACGGCCATTCTGTTGGTTCGTCGTTCACGTGGTCGTTCTTTTCACACGTTGGTTCGTTCATCGAAATTGCGATTGTTGACTCTTACTCCTTCGGTCGTTCTTTTATCACCGATTGATTCGAGTGTTCGTTGTTTATCGATCGTAAATTCCGACTGTTCTTTTCGTCGTTCGAATTGAGCCAAATTGGTCGATTCCTGGTTTGTCGTTTCGTTTTGGTTCGACCCGTTTCGTTTCGTTCGTTCCAGCACCACTTTCCTCGTCTCCACCACCGCAATTACTGTTACCCGTAATTCGCACGAATTATATTTGTAATTTACTATAATTAATAAAGATACAATATAGTTATTACAATCAATTATTTTTAGATCACGCAAAAAATTAGAATAAATTTATACAATTGTTCTTTTTTATCATGCCTTTGCACCACAGGTATGGTCATGCGTTATTCATTGCAAAATATGCTCTTGCATAGTATAAATTTTTATGCAGGGAGACCAATACCATAACGCTTCTTGCAGATCATCTTCTAAGCCTACGCACGCTTGATGGACCATAGGAAACACTTATCGCATTGCAGCCATTTTATAACTAGTCCTGTTTCATTGTCTTCTCTCCATGATCCTTTACATCTTCCACAGCAATAATCTTAATGTGCTAATTGTTGGCGTGATTCTTTTTGAACACGGCTTAGTTTGGCGTCATATTTCGCGTACCACTTCTTGTTTTCGGTTCTTCTGAGTCACCACCGAAACGCCTAAATTGGGTAAAATTGTACCATTTTGTGTGTTGGGTTGCACTACAAAACCTTTACCAATGAAATGTTTAAAAATTTTACTTCCACGACCCGAAAAAGTCTATCGAATTCTGGATGATACACGATACTATAGGGTCGAACTGAGGATTTGTTCGGATTTTTCATTAGTACTAAGTCCCCATTGTTAAAAATTATTTTCTTTGCCCTTCGGTCGAGATGTTTGTACTGCGTTTGCGCTAGGAATAATCTTTTCCGAGCTTGTTCCCGTCCTATTGTTAATTTATCGATTATTTGGAGCGCGTATCCTTCATTGATAGTTGCCGTTAAATATCCGTGGATTGGATTTTTTCCGGTAGATCAGGGTCGCGGCCATGTAGTAGGAAAAATGGGGTTTGTCCATACGAAGCATAATGGTTCCAGAAATCCATTTCACTTATCAGAGACTAGTTCTGTTGTTGGCTTTAACATCGCTTTGAGCGTTTTTCCATCTTTCAACAAATCCGTTCGCTTGATGATGGTATGGTGCTGAATACACCTTCTTTGTTCCAATGTGTGCCAATTCTTTTGTGAAATTCCCGGCGGTAAAGCAAGGGCCTTAGTCGGTTAGTACTACTCAAGGGACTTAATGCCGGCACATGATTCTTTCCATAAAATGTTTGGTGATCGTGTTGGCTGTTTGGTTTGGTACTGTGAACGCTTCGGGTCATTTCGTGAAGTAATCCACGAAGCAGATGATGTATCCCAAGTGTCCTCCATACTTCGATGTATGATACATCTCGAATAACGGTCGCCGGAAATTTGGCGGTACCACAATCTGGAATTCCCATGGTTCGGTTTGTTGTGGTCGATCCTTTCTTCGTAATTGATACAGTATGTCGCCAAAGATAATGAACTGGTGTTCGTGTGCCAAGATCCATTTCTTTTCGAATTCGGGGGTTGTATCCAAGAATTCGTTGTGCTCGATGTAGTGCTTGAACGAGTGGACACATGGGTTTTCGTTTTGTCCTCGTACCAACTCGTCCGGTGTCCATGGTGGTTCTAATCGGTGAGTACATTTCAGTTTCAGTGATTTCCGGTTCGCTAGGTTCGTCGTATTGGTCTAATTCTTCTTCCGATTTTATCCTTTCTTCATATCGTTCGGTCCGTACCGTTGTTTGATCGTTTGTTACTAACGGTTCCACTCACTCTCTTTCTTGGTGGCTTCCGTCGTTGTGATAGCGGTTGCTCAGTTTGATTTTCCTCGTTGAAGAGTTCAAGTATACTGTCTTCTTCTGCTGAGGTTTCTTCCATAATCGGCTGATTATCTTCCTCACTCTCGTAGCTAATTTTTATTACATTTCTGCTCGATGATGCCTTTTGTTGTTGTTCACTTAACTTCTTGGGTACATTCTTTCTTTGACCCTTCTTTTGGCTTTGTGAGTCTTGTGGACCTTTCTTTCCTTGTTTCTTCCAATTGTACTTCTTCCGTCCTCCACCGGTTACTACTTCTTTGCCCCTTCCGTTTCATTTTGACTTTCGATATCGGACCTTCTTCTTCTTTTCTTACTTGATTGTTTACTTCTTTTCAATTAAGCCGAACAATTGCTCTTTGGGCTTTCTCTTCTTCAACCACTGTTTTCACGATTGTTTCTTCGACCTTCCGTACCAATGGTTGATCTTCAATTATCTCCATCTCAACTGTGTTTAGGTTGCACACCGATATCATGATGTAGCCTTCTTCTACTTTGGCGATACTGTTCGGTATTGCCAATCCGTTGTTGGTCTTCAACAAGAGTTCCACCACTACAGTGTCACCTTCTTTTGTTCCTTCCGTGATCTTCACTTCAAATAAATTTCGCTGACCATGGTGGGATCACTTGTCTATATGAACACATGCAGATTTCGATGTGATGGACATCTTCTTGACTGATAGATCCTATTTGGTTGTTCCTCCAACAGTGTGGTATCGGTTGACCGTTCATCTTGATTCGCATCAATCACCAATTAGAACGCTAAATCGTGTCCATATATCGCGACTTTCGGGAAGTTCTTGATTACGATGAACCGGATCTTCCGTACTTTCTTTTCGAGGTGGACTCGTACGAAGAAATATCCTACCACTCTTTCTGTTAGATCTCTGTTAAATCCAACTGCACACAGTGCGGTTTCTTTGAGTGGTAAGTGCTTGAAATGTTTTAGTATTGTTCTTCACTAATAATCATTATTTGTGATCTAGTATCAACTAGACCCCGAATCTCCTTGGTTCATTCCAGGTACTCATCTATGTAGTATCTTGACAGGACTCTCGGATCTCTACACGGTTCATGTTCTTTCGATTGATCCACTTGATTCACTTCCGTGAACGTTTCTTTCTTTCGGTCCGCGGATATTTATTCGACCTTCTCGAACTCTTTTTGAGTATTCTCCTTTCTTTCCACCCCACTCAATTTTGATGGTCGATTGTTCATTACTTCGTTTGGTTGATTCGGTCGACTTGCTAGTATTCGATATTGATTTTGGTTCTGTTGTTGACTTTCCGTTTGGGTTTTTCTTGTACTTTGTCCCGCGTTTCTTAGGGCACATCGATCCGTTCTATGGCACAGTCTTTCGCAGTTATTGCACCTTGGTGGCATTTGATCCATCATCGTTTGTCGGTTCTGTTGCTGTTGGTTTGCCACCGGTTTTGATATTCTTTGTTGTTGCTGTTGCTGCCAATTCATTTGCGGTTGCACTGGTTGTTGCGGTGCTTGCATCGGTTGCATTGTTTGTTGTATCGGTTGTTGCGTTTCCATTTGTCCATAGTATGGTTGCATCGGTTGTTGGTAATTCACACTGGTTTGTATTGGTATCATTGGTATCGATGTTGCCCATGATTATACGGTTTGTTGTTGTTGTGGTTGTCGTGGTTGCATCAGTTGATTGTTCCACCGCTGCGGTCGCCATTGCATTTGCGGTCTTTGTATTATGGGTCGCCATATTCATCGACCCATACTTGGTCTCGTTTGATTGACGTTCGGTTGACTCGATCGGTTCGATTGGATTTGTCTATATCTTGGTCGATGCTCGATTGTACTTTCCAATCCTTGAGTCATTTGTTGGTAGAGGTTCTCCAAAGCTTCGGCTTTCTCCGTCAGTGTTGTGAAGGTTTCTTCTTTTGTCACACATAATCGGTTTCGGGTTCGTTCTTTAACGCGGTAATCAACGCAGATTTGATAAATTCTTCGACAATTGCTTCGGGTATGCCTTTCGCGGTGAGATGTCGTGCTGCATAGACCCGTAGTCCCTCCACAAAGTTTTTGATCGTTCCCGTTTGTCGTAGACTTTGCAGCTTGATCATGTGATTCGTCGTTTCCGGCACGTCAAATCTTTCTTTGAGCTTATTGACCAATTCGTTATAGTTCTCGAGTTCTTTGGGTTTCTCGAGTGTCAATACTTCCAAGTATTCTTGGCTTTCAGGACCCGTAACTTTTCTTGTTCGTCGTCAATTCCCTCTTGAGGCATCACTTTTTCGAGTTTCGGAATTTCTCGAAACTTGACTCGCCCTTGTACGGTTGTACGGTTCGAACTTCGTTCTCTTGACTGATTGTTTGTTGCGTTGTGTTCAGAACTTATGGCATTTCTTTGGTTGCCACTTTGATCAACGCTTCGCTCATTCTTGTCATCAGGTCATTGTTTTGTTTTACTTTTTCTACTTGATTCATGGTTTGACTCGTTGTTGTTATCGCTTGTTGTGGTTGATGGTATTGATATGTGTAAGGTGTTGCTGCTGCCAACGGTACTCCGGGATTAATCATCGAGTTGCTTCCCGCGAGTGGGATTTGATTGTACTGTGGTACCACAGGCGTTGCACCATAATACCCGACGCGTCGTTTTGTATTGTACCGATTGTTGTTGGTTGCACTTGGTTCAATGTGTTCATCGTTTGAAACAACCCACAGTTCGTCGTCACATATAGGGCTTGCGCGTGGTTGCATCCATTCGCGCTTCGGGTTGCACCGAAATTCGTTGTCACACTTGAGACATGTAGTTGGTTCCATGTGTTCACCGATTGACTTGCACAGGTTCGTGCTGTATTTGCACCGGATCGCCCTTGAATTGCACCGAATTGTTCTTGATTTATACCGTACTGTTCGTAATTCGTGTCGATTTGTGTTGTATCGCGTTTGATTCGTGTCGATTCGATATTGATTTGCATTGCATTCGTTGCAATTTGTATCGAATTGCTCCAAATTTACGTTGGGTTGCATTTGGGTCGCACCATATTGACTGTAATCGATTTGATCACCGGTTGCGTTGAATCGGCCGTGACTTACACCGATTCGTTCTTGATTTGTACAGGTTTGATTGTAGTTTGTCTCGGCTTGATCTCGATTCACGATGAATTGTATTCGGGTTGCACCGGGTTGGTCTTTCTTTGCACTGAGTAGATCAGCGCTTGATTCGGTTTGGTCTCGGTTTTTGTTATTTCGTATCAGTTGTGCACCGAATCTTTCTATGATTGCACCGTATTGGTCGTAGCTTGCGTTGGTTTGGTCGCGATTTGCGTTGGTTCGCTTTTGACTTGCACCGATTGTACCGAATTGCGTTCGACATTCGCCGACTGTTGGTCGATTTTTATAGTTTTTATTCGGTTGTTGTTATTGTTGCTCGTAAATCTCGACTGTGCTTCTTTTTGCACCAATTTCTGGGTCGTTGACCGTGATTGTTGTCGGTTGTACTTGCTCCGATTCTTTTTCGTTATTTGGCGTCATTTTTGCTTGATCTCGTTCGAAAAATCTTCGTATTTCGATTCCTTCATCTTCGTCGGTGCCTTGTGATTCCTTTCTTGGTTGTGCAGGCGGAATTTCTGGTTCGTCTTGGTCGTAGCATTGATATAGTTGTTGCAGCTCTTTGGTCAGGGTTGCGTTTCTTTATTTACTGCATGCAACTGTTTTTCTTTTTGTTGCTGCAGTTTTTGTATCGCTTGTCGGATTTCTTTTTCATGATCTTACGTTGTTACGAATAGTCGGTCGTTGCTTATTTCTTCCTGAAACGTTTCGGTATACGTCTGTTGTAGACTTCTTTTGCTTGCGATTGCTTTTGTGCTTTTGGTTCTGGCGTTCTTGATTCGAATTCTGGAATTATATCTTCAAGTTCTTTTGTCACGATCGGATTTGTTGTCGTTTATTGTTGTTTTTCATTTGAAGGTTCTTCCATCTCGATGTTCTTGGGTTTCGTCGTCGATTATAGTACTAGGTGGCGTTCTCTGCAGTGGCACATTAATATTTAGAATTTATACAGGCTTGAATAAACGTCCTGGCTATGAGGTCTGCTAATTGCTACTACCGTATAAATAACTTCTATTTTGGCTTCTCCCTTATCTAGGTTAGGGGGGTTACTTTTTGAATTTTTACAAAATACTGACCAATTATATTTTTTTAGACTGTCCCACTTTTACACAACATCGTGGTCAGCTTGTTATATTATTTTTCTTTCTTGGGGGCAGGGGTTGGATGGGGATTTTTTTATGTCGGCTATCGTTTATAAAAACCGAAGGATTGTACGGTTAGAGGTGTGGTCAGTAGATAACCGATGGGACGTTTGGTATGGCGCGCGTCTTTTCGTGAGCGGTACTAATGCCCTATATTTCGCGAAGCGGCGTGATCCTTGCTCGGCTCTATTGCTAAGTGTTAATTCACTAATATCACACCCGTGGCGTTTGAGGCACTATTCCTGATTACCGTGTGAAATTCGTGATGCCGTTCATCTAGCTCGTGATAAAAAGCCGCGACACTTCTTTAGTACCGTATTATTTTTAGCTCAAGACCGATTAGGTAATTGTCAATAGCAATTAGTTGCGCACTCGTATCCAAAACAGCAGTACTATTCTTTAGTACTAGATTAATTTCAGCTCACGCTTGTACTCCACCGACAATACTTGCACAGTCTGATATTTACTATTGCATAGTCTGGTGCTAGGTTTTGCACAGTCTGAGCATAGCTCTTCACGCACTTCGGCCACTGACTTCAGTACACTCGACTATCCCTATCTGATACTTTAAGTTTATGTTAAGTTAAAGCTGCCTAGTACTTGATTTAGTCCTTAATCCTAAATTATAACACTAGTGTTTAAGGGTTATACCTGAGCGATAGTGATTAGGATTTATGTTATCTGTTACTTTGCTAAAGCTCTTGTGGGTTTACACCGTGACACCGAACGGCTGTCATCAATGCGAGTATTTGACAACCTCAAAGCAAAGCCTTAGATTTATGCTAAAATTCCAGTTAGTTTAGGCAGGCCGACACCGGACGGCTGCCGAACCACGTTATTAAAACTCTACTGTAGGGGTCGACTACTATGCAGTTGAAGTTTGCTCAATATATTCCCCGGGCGGCTGACTATACTGGTATTTGGGTATAAGACACTCGAGATTTTGGCCTTCTCAAGACTAGTAATACTTGCTCCATCGACCCCGGACGACTGCCAGGCTTTACAAGCAGCACTACTAATTTTATTCGAGTCTCACCTGCACACTCGCACTGGTTACCACTCACTCGACACAGGGGCCGAAGTTTTTAAACTATTACTAGCCAAAGTTATCTATTATATCGCCCCTAGCTACTTTATCGCCACTTCTCACTTCGATTTTAGAAGGAACAATACTATTACTAATTAAATAATAGTGGGGTTAGGGTTGCTTATTTGTGCCACCGTGCTCACGTACTCAGTCGCTACGCCTTCCTGTACTCTACTCTGCTGTCGTCAAAGAAAAGTATGCCGCGCATTCTTTGCGATCCAGAAATTTACAACAATGTAAAGCAGCTCGTAAATCCCAGAAACCCGAGTATAGGCGTTTCCGAAATGCTGATCAATTCCCAGAAGGGCCGAGTATAAGCTCCGTCTCACTTATATGAGTTATAAAAATATTAACCAAAAGACTCAAAACACTACTGCCAGTACGCCGTGACAGTATAAACTCTCCAATTCCACGCCACTAATACTACACTGCATAAAAATAAAACTAAGAAAACATAATATTAGCTAAGCGATCATTTATATAAAAGATCAAAACTCTGAACAAAATTGATTTCGGAACTTCCTGTAGATAAGCGACCACACTCTAAAATATCTACGTCAAGACTGATTAGAACAAAGATTAGCTAATAAGTAAAATGAGTGGAAATTATGTAAATTAGATAAAAGAAATCAATTTAGGAAAAAATTTGGAGGAAACATGTAATAAAGATTTTAGTGAAAAATAATAAAAATTAGAGTTTTAGCCCCGGGAACCCCTTGGTAGCCTACTAAGCCCCGACACCCGCAACACTTATAAATGTTATTTTGTTTTGTTTTTATGGGGGTAGGGGTTGGATGGGGATTTTTCCTTATGTCGGCTATCGGCTATTAATAGGGGACGGGATTCGTCACCGAAGGATTGTGTGGTTCGAGGTGTGGGCCGGTGGGACACTTGTTGCGGCTTTTCGTGAGCGGTACTAGTGCCTAATATTTTGCGATGCGGCGTGATCCTTGCTCGGTTCTATTGCTAGAGTTCCAGATAGTTGGCAGCAGACACGAATATGGAATGTTTATTACAAAACGATAAACGGTTAGGCACTGATACACCGTCGGTCACTTTTGGTACTAGTTTTGAAGTACGTACTTTCCTCGTTGCTCGTTTTCAAAAGCCTTGATATGGTTCTTTTGTACCGTATTTTTGCTCACACCAGCTTTGCACTAGTTTTCGCTACAGTTAATTGAGCTCTCGTTACCAAAACGATGGTACTTCTTTAGTACCAAGCTATTTTCAGCCCACTTTCGTATTCCACCGGACTCAATTGCACAGTCTGACTTTTCAGTTTCGCTACGCACTTCGGCCACTAATTTCGATATTCTTGACGATCCCTATCTAGTACTTTGGACCTTAGTTTATTTAAAACTAACAACTATTGGTCTATTCCTTAATCCTAAGTTATCACGTTTAAGGGGTATACTTGAGCGATACTGGTTCCCATACAGGTTACTTGTTACTTTATTAAAGCCCTTGTGGATTGACACAATGACACCGGACAGTAGCCACTATGCGATTATCTGAGTACCTGGACCTAAGCCTTAGATTTACACTAGTAGTGCCGGTTATGTTACAGTTACTAAAACTGTACGGTAGCGGTCGACTACTGTGTAGTTGAGGTTTATCACTCCATACGTCCTACCGGACGGGTTTTCGTATGGGGAGATTCCTGCCCGATGGACACCGGTCCAGAAACAATCGCGAATGTGGTCTACGGTGGCTCGAGGAGGTAGTGGAATTCTCGCCCCTTACTCACCCGGTCTTCTCAAGAATAGTACTACTGATACTAGGGTCCGGACGGTTGCCACAGGGCACCAGTAGTACTACTAATTAATTCTGAACCCACCTTCACTCTCGCCCTGGAATAATTGTCACTCGACACGGGGGCCGAAATTTGTAAGCTATTACTAAATCTAGAACTTTACTACTACCTATCGCCCCTAATAAGACTTATTGCCACTACTCACAGTTTTTTCTTGGGAAATAATTATTATTAAGTAAATAATACTTGATTAAAGATACTTATGTGTATTGTCAATCTCGGCCATCCTATTGATATCCATGACCCGTTTCACTCCACACCATAAAAATCCACTACAGTTCTGAGGATTCTTTACGCTCGAACATAACATCACCTACATGATGAACTAATAGAAAGGAAACACGAATATAGGCGTTTCCTGAATTAAAATGCTCGTACACTGGGCTAAGGACCAAGTGTAAGCCCCTTTCCAGTTGGACAGTTACCGCACTATGATGAGACAAGAGCCCTCATTACTCTCCTTCAGCATACGCAAGGTTTCTGCTATGATAAAACAGAAATTGAAAACAATACTATATGT
>JASANE010011016.1:0-27710 GCA_030248225.1 Trileptium ribeirensis
ACAGTGCGCACGCCTATTTAGGGACACCTATTTTAGTTGCCGCCTATTAAGGAACACATGGTGATTTCTTCGAAAATTTTGGCATATTACCAAAGCGAACCGCATTAAAATTTATATCATACGATTGAGAATTTTCTGAACAATAAGATGCATTAATCTGCATTATTTAGCCAAAAGATTGAACATGCTAGTTGCAAACCTACAAAAATTGTACGTTTATAGGCGGTTGAGACTTTTTCAGGAATACACGTGGCACATTACGGAACATATTTTCGTGGGCTTAGTAACATTTCAAACAGCATAACTTTTCCGAAAAACTTTTCGGTAAATTGATAATTAAGAAAAAATAGACATGGTCATGTCGATTAAAATAACATGTTTCGTAATTTCAATTCTATTCTAGCAGGAAGGCATTCATTACAACTAATCTCTTGTTTTACCTATAAAAAATTACCAAAAAAATTAGGACCAAACTTGTTTGATTTACTCGGGCTGATGAGATATATCAAAAATAAAAACGGCACTTACAAGAGAACTGTGTAAGCTAGATATTGATGTGAATAACGATAACGATTGTCTATCTGGAGAGATATTTAGAATATAAATTGTTGTGGTGTTCTTTAATGGGATAGTTCCGTAAAGTCCGTGCTCACTATATTGAGCAGGCACATAGGTGTACACACGGCACAGAGGTACTCCTCTAAACCGTACCCTCCAAAGCCATATTTACTTTCCCCTGAAGGCTCTACAACGTCTTCCCGCCAAGGCACTGATGGCGCACAAAAGTTTTTAGAAAAATCATCAAAAATTGGATATTTGGTGAAAATCGAAACAAATTGACAAAAATTGGAGAAAATATTTGGTAAAATTTGAGGAATTTCTGAGTTTCTAAAAATTTCAAAAATTTACCCGCACCAATGCGGACCTTCCACACCGTGACCATCTACTCCCTAAGCGGACTGATCTCGAGCACTTACGATCTAGCACATACTTGCGCAAAGGGAGATAGAGTGTTTAATCCTTTTTAGGTGTCAGACTCGTTTGGCACGCATCGCCGATGGTCCCTAGCAGGTGGGCCGACTCCATAGGTAAAATTATAGGCGCCGAAGACGCTGCTACCACCCTTTCCCATAGGTGCCGAACCCCTTCCCCTCGACCGACTCCCTGAAGAAGCCGAAAGCCACGCTACCCCCTTCCCCGGGACCTCGGATTTTGAGCATGCATGATGCGATCTAGCAAATATAATGCGGGGAAGACAGTTTGACTCCTGTGATACTAAACCAATTCCAAGCAAGGTATAAATCTTAGTAGGATATTTAGAATAATCAAAGCGCTGTCACACCCGGAGAAAAGAATTGTGAAAATAAATTTTCAGTACTACCAATGAACTGTTGATAAAGTACTTTGTCATTCATAGCTCGTTAAGGTGCTGCAGCATAAACTACTTTGGTCAGTCCCCAATGTACCACCGAGCCCCAAGCCAATATTGATCCATAAGCTATGCGGCCAAAGTAATCTTAAGGTGATGCCCAAATTCACAGGAAAATTTAGAAAACCCAGTTTCAAAATTTCGACAGGAAATTGGGATATTGCGAAAATTCATTTATTGGCAATTCCTAAATATAGAGAAATTAGAATATGGCAAAGCGGGGATTTGGGATAATGCGAATGCTCAAATACCCACGGGAATCTAACAAAAGTCGTTTTCAAAATTCTCCCGAGAAATTACGAAATTGCTGGAATTCTTTTACACTGGGAAACTGCGAATTTGGGAAACTAGGAATATGGGAATGCGTTAATTTAGGAAAGTAAGAATTCCCGAATTCACGCAGAAATTTAAAACTTTCACTTTGCAACTTTTCGAGAGAAATAGAAAAATTGCGGAGATTAAATTGGCAATTTGTGAATTTGGGAAAACTTAGAATTTGGGGAAACACGGAATTTGAGAATGTAGGAATTTGAGAAAGCGAGAATTTCCAAATACCGCAAGATTCTGAGAATTTCGTCTTCCAAATTCCCATGAGAAATGGGAAAATTGAGGAAACTTAAGTACATTGGGAAACTAGGAACTTGGGCAACCTAAGTGCAAAGCGGGAATTTGGGAACCTGGGAATTCCGAAATTCAGGCGAGGTTCTATAACTATTTCACTTCCCAATTTTCCGCGGGAAATTGGAAAATTGCAATAATTCAATTAAATTCGTAAAATTGGAATTTGGGTAAAACGAGAATTTGGAAAAATGAGGATTCTCAAATTTTCGTGAGAATTTTGAGATTTGGAAATGGGGATAATACGTAAAATGGGAAAATTGCGGAAATTCGATTAATTGGAAAATTGGTAATTTAAGAAAGAAACTAAGAATCCTCCGAAACTAGGATTTTAAGGCTCGATTTCAGTCTAAGACTCAGCCTTTCATGACTTATAGTCAGTCTAAAGCTTACCTGTCACTAAAACTTGGATATAGCTTAAAGTCTTAGTCTAGCTTACATTGCTTACATAGCTATTGTATAGACCAGAATTGGAAGTGGAGCGGAGCGACCGGCAAGGTCCCGCCCCGCCCAGCGTGGTGGGGCATGGCGGGGCAAACTTGCTGGCCTGCGGGTTTCGCGCGGGGCGAAGCGGAGCAGTTTAGGATACAGCTCGAATAATCTATGCGACTAGCGGGAGATCATCTTGTGGGAGTAGGACTGCGGTGACATAAACTTAACAAAGAGCAATACTAATCCCAAACCATGAAAGCCACGGACATCGTTCAAGGAGCGTGGCACACAAACATTTTATCTAATAGGAGGTTTACTTATCATGTTCGTCTTATTTCAAATCGTTTTCACAGCGGCGGTGTAATAAACAGTAGCAGTTGCGGAATCTAAGGCCTATCTGAAGTAGTTCAGGATATTTCACCATATGAAAGCTTCGGACATTTAACTAGATTAGATAAGCTGATATTTACTCAAACTGAAAACAAAATCTTACTGAAACCTGTTCAAAAATTAGCATAATCGAACTACAACTATTTTTAAAAAGTCTGAAACCATGAGAAACTGTCCGGAGAGGTATTCAAAATCGAAATGAGTATTAGAAATTTTGAGTTGTTTTCTTATCCCAATCAAGATCTGCTTGCAGTCATGATCGGTTTAGCGTAAAATTCAGCTGCTACATTCGACAAAACGCTGCAATCGTATATACAGCTGTGTCAACTATGGCTACTAGCGCTTATAGTGCATTCGTAGTCTATTAGTAACTTTTGTGGTGGCATGGGTGGTGCGGGGAGATGGACAGTGGTTCGTAGTGGGGCAAAATTTCGGTTCTTTTCCATTATCCCCGCCCCATCCCGAATTTGATCAATTTTGAATCGATTTAACTCGATGAGGCGGTTCAGAAATACTCATTTTATCTATACCCCTGAAAAAAAAATTTTTTTCTAATTTTTAGGTCCCAAGGGTCCCCCCTCGGGAATGCAAAATTTTTTTTCATCGGAGTATGGTCATTCTTTGGCACCATTCGATTCGGCTTGATGAAAGAAATCCACCGGTGTGAAGTACATTGAAATCTACACCACGGTTAGAAAATTATGAAGGCCCAAGTCACCCTGAGGGCGGTACGTTATAACGTTAGAAAAAGGAACAACTTAGAGCCGGGGAATTCAGGGGCGGCAGCCCCCCGACTTTGGTTTAGGCTTAGTATATGTCTCATATAAGGACCTTAGTTTAGACTAAGGCTAAGGCTTAGGCTTAGTATATCGCGAACGGCATGGCCTGCATTTTATTTTCGGCCCTCAGGATTACTTGCGCCCTCAAAAATTTCTAACGGTGGCGTAGATTTCAATATACTGCACGCCAGTAGATTTCTCTTATCAATCCGATTTGAATGGCGAAGAGGCTCGAAGAAAGAAATTTTTGGATTCTTAAGGAGAGACCATTGGGACCTCAAACAGTCGAAAAAAATTCTTCCGTGATATGAGTAAAATGAGTATTTTCTGAACCGCCTCATCGAGCCGAATCGATTGATACAAAATCAGCTCTGTAATTACAAAATTGACCAAATTCGGGCTGGGGGACAATGGAAAACAACCAGAATTTCCTGCCGGCTTCCAACTCTGCCAAAGACCATGGCGTTAGACCAGATCTCAGACTTAGGCTTACAGTAGTAACACTAAAATTTAGAAGCGTTGACTAGATCTAATGCTTGGACCAAGTGCAAGCCCTTTACAAAGATTAAGCAACATAACTAGCAAAATGCAAACGAGGGTGAAAAGGAGCGAGCGTGGTTTTATCAAGTGGTCATTAAGTGTAATCACGTGTAACAGGCTTTGTGTTTATGTATATACTACGCTAAAACATCTGTATCCCTGATCCGCTGAAACTCTAAAACCTCGTCGACACTAAACGTATGGAAATCAACTGAAAACGCAAGAACTATCCGTGCTAGACTCTAGAAACCAAACTAATTTCGTACCCTGCCTGCCGAAAAACCTATTTATAGAACAGTCATAATACTCTGTACATAATACATAACGAAGATACAGAAAACAGACTACATTATTTTTGCGATCGGGTTCAACGACCCTAAACCCGTTTGAAAACATCTGAAAAGGCATGAAGTATTGGTGCTGGACTCTAAATAAAAAACAATCGAACTGAAAGATTCAGCGTACCGATAACCTCTATAGACAATTCTCAGTGCCCTGCACGCAATACATAACCAAAAAAAGTGAAAACTCACTACTTGTTGTAAAAATCGGGTTGGTCGACCGTAGTTGAAACCCCATAAAAAGGTATAATATAGTCAAGTTGTGGTCCAGGTAGCAAAACTATTGTATCCAGCATAGTTGCTAACGTAATTAGACATCAATTGTAAGGCAAAAACACAAAATAATATGCCAAAAATTTAAAAATCGCTATTTGAGACAAAGGGATCGACGAACCATATTCAGCCCCACAGCGGTCCACAAAAAAGTCGTGATCTGGAAATTTGTAGATCTCGATGGTTAACTCAGTTTTTTGATGCCTGTGTCGCGAGATATGGGCTGCGAAAGACTAATACCGTATGGCTAGATTTAGAAAAGAACACTTAAAAACCATTTTGCCTATTTGCCCCTGAAGATTGGGTCGAGATGTTTGCGCTCTACTAAAGGGCACATCCTCATGACTTTTGCTAACGAAAAAAAATTGTCGAAATCCATCCACCCTAACATAAGTGATTAATGACCGAAATAGTTGAAATAGATTTTCGCGATTTTTCCCTAGCACAGCAAGTGGAAACTCCAATCGCTTCACTAGCTCTGTTACAATAAAACTTAGCATAAGCCTTCGACTACTACTTAGTCTTACGGTAAGAAAAACGCCTTTAAACTGAGTCTAAATGTTACACTAAGATTGTCTTTGATTAAACCTGTACATTACCCCGTAGGTGTCGATATGGGGCAGGGGTTTACCTACCTAATAGTTGGACTCCACAAGCTATATTTACACTAAGCCTTAGGCTATGTAAAACTTTCAATTGATCTTAATCTTCGGACTAAGCTTAAGCCTTAGACAAAACTCTGAGTCATAGAATTATACCATACCTAAACCTTAAACTAATGTTAAGCCAAACACTAGTCTATAGAATAACACTAAGCGTAAGTCTTAAACAAAAACTAAGCCCTACAATAAGTTTAAGGTTTTGCTAGAATCACCCGTCGGAAATTCGCCAATTTTAAAGATACAATTGAAATTTTGCTACTATTCGACTTACCGCAACGAGCTGAGACAGGAATGATCGATTACGTCTAGTTTTAATGAATTTTTTCGATTTTTTGTTCCCAATGGTCTTCTGGGTTCCTTGGTATCCAAAATTTTCGAAAACATATTTTCTCGGTAAATGCACAATTTTATATACCATTAGCACCTTATTGACGAGCTGGATCGAGTGGTGGTCAAATTAGGTGACTGGAATAGCGATATAGACTTAGACTAAGCCTAAGACTATGCTTGAACCCTAGTCACTACCCCATAAACGAAGTGCATCACCATTTGACTCAGCTCCCTATCGCGGTTTGGAATTGTATATATATAAAATTATACATTTGTCGAGAAAAAATTTTAGAAAATTTTGGGTACCGAGGGGAACCAGGCACCACTGGGAACTCAAAAAATCCAAAAAAATTGTTATACAGCTGGATCAAATGAATATTTTTTGCTTCAGCTCGTCAAGTTGAGTCGAATGGTAGCAAATTTTCCATTGTATCTTTGAAATTGACCAATAATTTCGGGCTGGGAGAGGATTCTAGGAAAGACCATAAGTTTAAGCCATAGAGTAGGACTCAGTTTACGCTTTAAGCTAAGGCTTAGTCTAAGCCTTGCATCAATGCTCAGCCTTGGCATTAAACTAAATCTAACCTTTAGAATAATATTATACCTTATTCTAGCACTAACCCTTAAACCAAGAATAAGGCATGGACCAAGCATAAGCCTTAGGCTTCCGGCAGGAATTGGGCAATTTGAAATATCTGAAATTCCTGTGGGTGTTTGGGAAATTAAAAATTTATTGCTTCCCCGCGAATTTGGGAAGCCCATCGCGTTAACTTGGACCAGTTATGCAGTGCATGCCTTTTCAATAAAAAACAAGTGAACTTATATTCACGAAGTGGTTAACATCCTTCAAACCGGTGTCAATTTGTAAGGTTCCACTAAAGCAATACCACTCCTCAACATTTGTGGGGATATCTAAAATATATCTGTGATCGGCTAATGTATATGCATTCCAGACGTTTAAATGCAAATGCACATGTGGTGATCATAATTTAGAATGAAAACGCTTCATTTATTGCTGTAACAAACCGTTTTTTTGTGAGTATTAAGAACATAGTTAGGGCATATATATTGACTGCCTTAGTGAACTAGAGCATGGGGTTTACATTCCGTTAAGAGTACAAATAATTTATATGCTACAATCTTCAGATACATTTCGCCGCATCGCCTCAGTGAACATCCATCATAACGCGAATGAAAATCAGCATGAAGCTCTTTAGCATTTGAGTGACACATGATAAATAAGAATCGTAAAATAAATGAATATACGGCAAGAATATTAAAGAATAGGTAAAAATGATGAAATACCCACGAACAGAAGGTTAGGGGTAGTCGGCGCCCCAAAAAATTAGCGTGTGGCACGCCCTTCGTTCTGTCTTTCCCCGAAAATGCGCACAAATTTTTGTGATAGGAAATGGGCATTTGCACCTGGTGTTCCCAGGTATACCAGCATACAGCTAAATATGTTATATCGTAGAGCTTTATTTCGTATTTTCATCCTAGCCTCCTCGTCACTCAGATTCATAATTCTTCATGGCTCCCTGAAAAAAGTGTGTGACGAATTGATCACCCACATCAACTGATTTGCTCGCTTTAGGCTTGTCGTAGTCTGGCGTTCTATATTATATATACTTCAAGCATAAGGGGCTCCGTATAAAGTGTTTTAACTAGGTAATATTTGATAGCATGGCATAGCTTTCAGAAAATTTTACACAGGGCTGGTGGAAGTTACCGAATGCGATAGAACATGTTTGCATCCCTAAAACATCGTAACATGGCGTGCGCAGGACTGGCTGTCCTATAACTTACTTATGACATAGGTAATCCTGTGTTCAGCCATTTGTAAGCGCGGCGTATCTACATATACACTATGAAATAGGTATGTTTGTTTCAAGATATTGACGAATGCGAAAGCTCACCATGTGCAGCAGCTGAAACATGTTTTGATCGCCGCGCTGGATATTACTGTTTAGGCGCGGAAGAAGTAGGTTTCGATATTTTTTATACAAAAATGGTTATTTGATGGCATGTTTACGTGATTTATTTAATGTCTTACGTGATGGCATGTTGGAAGCAGTGGCAGTGATTGTAATATATCCTCACTCATGAATTAATTATGCTGTGTTCACGTTATATATACAAGACCCAAGTAGATAGAAAATTGCGGTTTTACACCACTCCCATTCTGGACCCCAACCTGGGAGTAGAACAAGGAAGGCGATTTGGATGCTGCACATAACGATGTGCCAAACTGGCGCAGCCTTTCGCTGTCACAAAAATATTTCATTCTTACCAAAGGAATCATCAGATCGCTTTCTGCCTAGCAATGGCTACCATTATAAGTTTTCAACTTTCCATATTTCTTCGTTTTTTTATTATTTTAATATATAGATAACATATCATACATTCAATCAGAACACAATCAAAATATTCTACGACTTATTCCAATAATAAGTACCTCTCTTTAACCCTTAATATTCCATTGCGCAGTAAATTCATCTATTGCAAAAAATGACTATTGCTTGAGATAAAACTTTGTAAAATGAATCGACAGCACAGTTTGTCCATTAGAAAGATAATTGTAATCATTACTGTGATCTCTGTTTAGGTTAGTACAGAAATATTGATACCCGTTTGTTAATTGTTAATTGTTAATAATGCGTTTGTCCTACAAATTGTTCAATTGGTTAACATGCAGTTTCATCCTTCATCTTTTCAAGCACTTTTTTGTTAATTGTTGAATAAAGCGGATAATTAGCTGCATAGTCAACGGTGTCAAAACATTTACGATGGTCTAACATGTCATGATACATATCTATAGTGTCCACAGATTGACATAGCGAGTCTGTCTTGGTGAACAAAAGTTTGCGTCTGTTGCTATAAACTCGTTTCATGTAGTTGCAGTGGAAATCATACATTAAGAGCTTTGCCAAATCCACTACTGTGAAACCTCTGCATATTGGCTAACATAATTTTACTGATTTATGTTTCATTTTGACTGTCACAAGATCTTTATTAAATATAGACGATATGCTGTAACGGGAATTTGCAAGTTTAGTGTATCGTCGCTCATCAGAGTCTCACCATCGTCATGTCAAAAAAACTTCATTGTTCAGCAGCTTGTAAACATCCTATTCGAAATCAATTTTAGCCTTCTTACGAGCGGTTGTGCTGGAGGCAATGTTAGGTATTATCCAGCTGCATTATTCGAATAAAATCATGCTATGAACAATTTGCAACTGCATACCCAGTTGCAGTTACCGTTGTATTTTGTAAATGTAATTTGTAGAAGTGCTTGTTTTTGAGGTTGGAAATAAGCTTCTCAACTAGAGCGTTATTGATGTTGAGAGGCTCTCTAAGCTGTTTACTGTAGATAGATAAATATCATTACACATCTGAAACCGCTCTGGTGTAAGAGAATAGTCATTATGCAGTTGATGTAGGTAATTAGGATAAATCAAGTCAACCTCAAGTGTATAACCTTATTCGCCTTCTACATTAATTGTAGCCCAAAACATTTCTTAATTTTATTCACTGGTTAACCATGGAAATTATTGCACGGAAGTTTTGGTGCCATCGGCTATCCATATAGATTATTGCATCCAGGTAGATGATGTAAATTTCCGAAATGTTGTATTATATTTCGGAACATAAGAGTTGTTACCTTCCGTATATCTATGTGATATAGGGGACACACCACCTCTGATCTTCTGTTCGAAAAACGAATGCTTGTCAACGTCTGAAATCAAATCCAGTTTAATGCCAATTTTCTTTACCCACGCAGTCCATACAAACCTTGGTAGTGGAAAATAGTGCGCTGGATCTAGCTAAAACTTTTCTGGAACGAAGAATCGAAAATGTTTGAAAATATCACACAACGAGAGAATGTCACTCTTTAGATAAAGGTAGTAGTATTCGCCGAAGTTGGTGATATTCATTTACCGACATATTTCTTATGGGTTTGTATTATCTTCATCACTGATGCTTGTATTGCTTAGTGATGAATAAAATGCTTATTTATCGCGTAATTGTGATTCGTTAAAGCGACCTACACAATCCACATATTAGTACTGGCAAAATCTGTTCCTAATCATAAGATCCATTTTTTGCAAAATGGTTTTTCATTGCTTTGTATTGGTTTATTTCACGGTACTTTAGGTGTTCAGTGTGCGCTTCAAGAGATCATCGCAAAAACTGGAATATGTCAATCAAACGTATTTTCCACCCGACATGATCACTAACATTTTCACTATCATTAAAAGCATGTTCAAACGTACCATTTTTATTGTCACCCCAATAGTGTGTATTATCAACATCCCACTCTTTCTCTGCTTTCACACTTCAAGATATGTAAACCCGCGTGCCCCCTATTGACACCTATGTGCTAGTCATATGCTTCGATCGTAGTGCAGAAATCTTGAAAGATCGGACAGTTCGACAAAAGTTCTTGAACTTTTTTGCATTACGAGCGTTTAGAATAAACCTATTTCTCAAATATTCTGGGAAAACCGTTCCTCGCGCATATAGTCCGGGTAAAAAGCTGCAACGCAGCAAATATGCATTAGACTTTTGGCTTCGCGACTACAAAGCATGACCTATAGTTATTGTGAATGCCAATGGAAAAAGCTAGGAAAGTTAGGTTCACTTTTTGGGGAAGACATTTAAATACCATGACCGTAGTCAATGTTTAACCGCACATGTGTTACGTTACTTTATGACTTTGCAGCACAAGTATAAAACATTACATTTCGGAATTGAAATTTTTAACTACCATTTGGTAGCCCATGTTTGTAAGCTATCTAGAGCCTGATGTAACCGTAAACTAGCTTGATCATGGTCCGCAAACGACGCACTTATGTAGAGTTTAAGATCGTCCTCATAAATATCACTGAAAACATGAAATATATCATTAATACACAGTAGAAACAAAGTAGGTCGTAACACAGTACCTTGTGGTACACCGTAAGCCACAGGCAAATGTTCTCCGAAAATTTCATCATTTAAAAAGATGAAATCCACTTCGTCTCAAATTCTGCCACATTACCTCCTTGGGAGGTTTTTAGAAAATATAAGATAATTCAATAAAAATTTCAAGGACCAGTTTTTTATTGTAAAAGAATATCTGGTAGTGCAAAGATCAAAGAATTCTTCTTTTAAAATTCATGGAAAGTATTTTAAGTGCTTCCAGTCTACTAATAACTAAGCATATACGACGGTGAGCATCAATAATCATAGGTATCTATGCCTCAAATCTTTTATTTAATGTCGTCGCCGCTTGACGTATTTTAAGCATCATAAAAGTCCGAGGTTCCAGCTAGTGGTAGCTGGGTCCCGTCGAGGAGGGGTGCGTGGGTGTGGAGCCTTGAGGGTTACGAAACACCCCTGGGTTCGGCGCATGCGGCGCCCAGGGGTTATGTTGTCCAGCCAGTGGAGATACCCGGACCCTCGGGGCCGGCGCGGAAGGGAAGACTCAACACCTAAGCAGTTAATACTCTACCACCATGAGCATGTATGCTTAGCATGCCCTCAGAAATGTCTTCTATCTTAGCTTGCCCCCCTCTGAAACTCAAAATCGTTCCCGGGTGCCTGCACAAGCTTATAACATGCGTGAGTATAAGACGGACGCAAAATGTTTTTGCACACGTACACTTCTGTGGGAAGCAACAACCGCTGGGTGTGGTTTTGTGACAGCCGAGCCTAGTGTATCTGGTAAAGTTAGAGTAGGCTGTTAAAAGCTCTTTTTTAACACGCACTGTACAATAGTCTGCCAACAGCAAGAATATAAAGCTGAGGTTATCTCAAATCTATATCAAATCTATCCAACGGCAAGAATATGTTTAGCCACCACGGATCTCAACATCTCGATAATCAGCAAATCGGTTTATGTTTTCCCAAACTGCCTCGAAAGTACCTGGGGGAAACGAACAGAGGTGCGCAGATCGAAGTAGGGGTGCGAGACATTAGTTCCTCCCAGGTCCTAGTCGGAGGGCAACTGCTGAACCGAGAAGACTCAAAATTGCGGAAACGCTATAAACAATTGATTCGCAAATAATATTTCATAACGAAAATACAATATAGTGAAATAATATCGACTGACAGAAAATCAACGTTTTAGCCCCGAAGAACAAAAATTTATGAATATTTGGAGCATCACGACCAAAATTTGGCATATTTTGCACTGTACCAAGTAGAAATTACCTGGAGGCTGAGCTGAGGGTTACTTGGGAAGGCCTAAATATATGGTGGCACAACCCAGCGTGGGAAATCCTTTGAACTGTATCAAAACTATCGTCGTATCTACAAAATTGACAAACTTCGGGTTGAACAGCTAAAAAACATCACATTAATTATGATTAAGAACCGAACATATTCACATTCAGACACAAGCGAAGCCGGATTTTGTTCGGGAAGAGCCTAGTCGGCCCAGATCTTAAATATTTGGCTCTTTCTCGCCTTCATTATCTTGTTGCGGCCAGAAAATCATTTGTTTGACAAAAAAATGAAGTTGTTTCCCGCAAAATTGCGCGCATATTCATTGTGAACATAATAAAGTTGTAGATATCGATCAATTAGTCACCCAAAACGGAAGCTTGCCAGTTTTAAAGACAATGTGAACTTGATGATATCGTTTGGTTTATGCTGTGATTCCTCCATGGAGCGGGACCAGGTTGAGCTTTGCTGAATCAGATTCATCACTACAACATTGCCAGCTGCATAATGCGCCTTTCACAGAATAATGAGCGCAACCAGGGGCAAAAATTTTACGGGCAATATTGTGTGAGTAGTAGTTACGCACAAGCATTTGCGCATAATTTTTGTTTACGGGCAATAAAGTGCCCGTAACAATTGCTACACGCGCATCAGAGCGCGTAACTTTTAAGTTACGCGCAAGTAGACGTTCGTAGAATTTCAACTACGCGTATGGAACTGCGCGTAACTTTGATGTTACGCAAACAGCCTTGTGCGTAACTTTTCGTTTATTCGCTACAAAGTGCCCGTAATAAAAAACCATGTGCACATAACTGCCCGTAACATATAAAGTTACGGACACACAAATGCACACAAATTTAAATGCAAGTAATTTGTTCCATAAATTCCAAAAGAATGGTATTAAGGAACAACATATTTAATGAATAATACCTGAACAAATATTTGTCGAAACACCTTAAAATTTTTCCTAATAATATATCAGATCAGTTATGATGTTGGCTGTTCTTCACAGTTTCAATCGCCAAACGTGTGTGGAATAACTTTTTGAAAATAGCTTTATGTTTCCTAAATAATAATTTTACAACCTAGCTGTTTCTTGGATGGCTTCCTTACTATACCATTATCGAACTCACTACCGGCGCATACTATCATAAAATACCATCAGAAAAAAATATGGTGCCCAAGACACAATATAATGAATGGTGTCAGGAACATCCAGATTAGACAAAGCTTTCACATGGGGCCTATATGACGTAAATGCCGCATTATGTATTAACCTCCTTCGACATGTGAACTTTTCAAACAAATGTGTAAAGTTTTAAATAATGATTTAAGAAAAAATCAGACCTATAGTTTTTAACTCAGGAGTTGTAGTAAGGCATTTCTCAGTGTATTTCAACTTCACAGCGAAACCCTGTTCCAAACAATTTCATTCAAAATTTCGGAGGTTGAAGTAATTTTATCAATGCCCTTCGATACCAGATGATTTAAACTTCGTATAAACAATGATTGTCTACATGCAATTTATGCAGAAATCTTCTACCTTTGTTAAACTGTAACCTATGGCCCATGTTCAAGAGAACGCCGGAGCCCTGTAAAAAACGGCATCATAGTAGCCATATTGACGAATACTTCTAGTCATACACAATGTTTTTGTTAAATATTAACTGCTGAATCATTTTAAATCAGATGCTGCGCCAAACCGCTAGAATAACAAAAATAATATAATTTTATATAGGTAGCATGGTGGTACGTGTAATAAGTCAAAACCGGAATTGAGTCAGTTGTTGGTGCTAATGAAAGAAAAGCATACATATTTTTAAACTTCCTTGTTGAACGCTGAACAATAAAGGATGTAAAGGAAATCTACACCAATTCAACTAAGCCACTGAAAATGAAGATTGATTGATCAATTAAACAATAAAATTCTCGTTCGCAGAATAGCCGCCCATCTACTGGAAAGTTATGATTACATACAATTACGCAACAGTGATGCATACGACGAGTAGTGTTAAGTAATAGTTGTAGCACAACCATCGTGCGTTAAGCGATTTGTACGCACGGTTGTGACGAGTTCAGATGAGTGCGTCAGCAGGAGTTTGAACGAGTTAAACAACACAACCGTGCGCACAAATGACTTGACGCACACCTGGCTGTGCTACAACTGACTTATAATACTGCTAATTTAGCTAAACGTGCGTTAAGTCACTTTGATGCACGGATTTAACTATATAAGCTGTGTTACAACTAGTGTTATATTAGGGGTAGTTATTTGAAAGCATAGTGTTATATTTTGGGTGATATATATTACGAATAAAAGGTACCAGACAAGAGGAATTAGTAATATCGCCTACTTGAACTACCTGTAAAACTACAAACCAGTGCGTGAAGTTAATAATCATTTTTTTATTTTGTAGGTCTGATAGACTTGACTTTTCAATGTAAAGAGCGAAATAGTTCAGAACACAAATGAAGCATTGGACATATTCTCCAAAAACACTGTAACTTTAAAAAAATTGTTAAAAAGCGGACTATTTATGGTCCTGAATTATATATAGCGACCGCCCAAATCATTTTAGTACGGCCGTTTATTATTTCAGCAGAAAACCGTCAAAATGTTGGATGCTTTATTCCAGGATTTATATTTTCTCTTGAGGTTCTAATATTTTTTAAAAGAAAGGTCCATGTGTCCCACACTGGTTAACAATGCAGACATGTATATTCAGGCTGCATAAAGAGAACTCAGTACTGTCCGAATTTTCACCGTCAAAATCACAGTCGGATCCAATCATGGGCACCTTCCCGTTAATACCCCAATTGCTAAGCAAATGTGTAAAATATATTAATTTGCTGGTGATTTATATTAAGGTCTTAATAGGTTATTTTGAACCCAGCTCACTCCTGAAAGGTGCTGATAAATCATAAAGCCACATAAATGTGGACAAGCCATATATGATACCAAACATATCTGACGACGCAGAATATGTATGTCAAAACTTTAATTATATCGTGCACCCATAATGTGTGTAGCGGACATAAGTTATAGTGGGGTTAAATATACAGCAAAATTCCAAAACAATTAGGTTAAGTGTACTGTAGTTACATAAAGATGTGTTCACACGCTCAAAGTTTTTACTCAAATTTAGATTAAAATTTGAAACAATCTTTTCTGCATTTTTGGTAAGCTTTAGCTTGTTAACGCTGTTCAAACTTTTCAAACGATGTGGCTTCAGGCAATTGCTGACAAGATGCATTACCTGGAAAAGCTTGACCTCAAATTTTGGTCTCAAATTTTTAATGATGGGTATGTTCCTTTAAAATCATCTTCAAATTTTGATGAAATGTTAATCAGATTTTTAGCACCAATTTTGAGCTCAAAATTTGATCAAAAATTTGAGCGTGTGGACACGACATAAGATATATAAAGTGATTTTGGTCCGAAAGAGATTTTAACTTTTTCCTTTTGTATAAACGAAGTTGCGTTGTACCGCATATTCTTTGTCGTATTATACGCCGACAAAATTGCAACCAGTTCTGATCTGCCATTAACGCTAAATATCATAATTTAAGATTTGCGCCTAAAATGTCTGGTTATACCGCTGCATTTTCACATAATAGCGTTTGTTGGAACAGCTGTATTACTACCAAAATCAAGCGTCCTATTGTCTTGCACACTGAAAGGATTTGATTCACATCGGTTCATTTACAGATAAAGCAGAATACACACTCATTGCAACCTGGGACATGACATTGTTTAGGCTCTGCTACAGAAAGGGAAGATATACGCAAATCACTATACTTGGTATCCTAAAGTCTCGATGAAATTTTGTAAAAAATTTACCATACGGTTACAACAGAAGTAAGAGCATATAAAATCGAACATTGGCGAACTCGAACGATATCGAAAGCGACCGATCTTCGTTTAAACGAAATTCGTTAAATTAGACGCAAACTAGCATTTTTTATTAACCATTGTTTTTTATTTTAACGTAAACATAATTAAACAATAATTAAACGCAAACTAACATTTTTATTAAATTATCTGCTCGGTCCAAGTAACCCTGAGGGGAGGAAATAAAACGCAGGTCATGCCATTCTCGTTATACTAATTATAAGCCTTAGTCTTAACCTAAACTAGGGTCCTTATATGAGACATACAGTAAGCCTAAGACTAAGCTGGGGGCTCCAAAGAATGCGGCAAACCTTAGCAGTATTTTAACACCTGGGGCTACGCACCCAAATCCCGTAATGAATAATAAGCCGATGGATCATGGACACCTATGATATTTCTATATATCAATAACATAATTCAAATTTTATTATCTGTGTAGCAACTTTTCTTCGACATGTATAGCTTGTCTGAAGCACGCGTAGATGTTCAGAAACCTACAAATTGTGAACAACTTCCGCCTACAGTGTTGTTTGTAACACATAATTCATTTTAGGTTAATGATGCGGAAACACAGCTAAGAGGCGTTATCGAAACAAAGACAACAGACGTTTCCGATGAGGTAAATAATTCGGATCGACTCAAGTTTCCCACATAAAAGAAGAAGAAACATTTGATGTGAATGTCATAGAACAAAATTTCAACGTTTGTTTGTGAGCCCCTGCTAAGCTTAGCCTTAACTTTAAAACTAGGCTCGCACTTAGGTTTAGGTTTTGCTTTTGACTCAGGCTTACGCTTACAGAACACAGCATTTTGTTAATTCGAAATGTAAAACCGGCCATTAAATACTAGAAATGGGGAAGCGGAAAACCTAACATGTCCAATACTTCTCAGCTATAGACTTATATGCTGCTTAACATAACTTTACAAGGAAAACTTTGTCGTCATTCCGTGATTCGCCAAATCTCTGATGACGTTACGTAAAATTTCACCGCGCCGGTGTATACATATTTGCGCTCAGAGTAATAAATGAAAAACTACATTTTGCTAAACGGTTGTTGTTTGGTATATTCTATCTGCGAGTTAGAACGAATGGAAAGTCGTTGAGACCGTATGTGTCGCACCTTAAACCTGGGCATAGCCTAAAGTAACAAAAGCCACAAAGAGGCAAGTATCTGTGTGTTACAAATACACTATTATAAGTTATCCTTCTGTTCTATAAAACTATTGGTTTGATACAAATACGGTGTATAATTTTCGCGACTTTAGCGCATAACGGCCTAACTGTATTTGAGAATAAACAATCTATTTCAGAACACCATTATGGAAGACACCGGTTGGTCGAATCCGGAGGTGACGACAGAAGTATTGCGCCAACTGCTTGGAGATATTAGGAGTTATGCTTTAGGAAAACAGAATGAGAGCCAAGTTTCCGAATGGGGATATACGTTTCCTGAAATTGTTGTGGCTTGCATTTATCGAAGCAAAATTAATTGCTTTAATCCGTGGTTAGTTAGTTTTCACTAAACTATTTACGTTTATGCTTTTGCAAAGAGCACACTTTCTCTAGCTCACATTCCTCAAAATAATGCTCAAATGTTGATGTTAATAGCATAAATATGCTGTAGATAGTTGTCCAAAGTTTAAATATGTCTGTAATATTCATGGTTTGTAAACATGTGGACCAGCATTTTCCAAGGATTAACTATCATTACACGCATAGTTTTCCAGCGTTTCAAAGCAAGAAAACTTTTATGTGCTAAGTCATTCAGGTCAACCATTAAGCGCAAGAGCAGAGCTAGATGAATAGCTTTCAGAAGGTTGTGCTTTCTGGACTGAGTTCACCACGTTAGAAGCAACTGTTGTGAACTATGCACTGCCGCTTTTTACGATAAATCAACTATTTTTTGTTGACCTAAACTAAAGCTAAGCCACGGTCATAAATTGCTGTTTTCCATCTAGCAAACCCACGATAGATTAGGCTCCAAATATAATGTAAAAACTTCATGCAATATCCTGCATACTATCGTAATTTCTCTTGCTTTGGTAGGTCACATGTAGTATTTAATGATGTTGACTGTATTAATAAATCTATTATTACCGTTGGGTGTTCACTCTAAGTATATGCTGACATTAATTCAGCAACAAAACTACGAACACTTTTGAGTTTTGCGCCAAATAGTAACATGAGTATTATAAGCAAACCCGAGTTATGTAATCGCCACCGACTACTGGAGGTTACCCGCTTATAACAGCTGCCAAACAAAAGATATTTAGCAAAATGTAGTTTATCATTTATTACTGCATAAACTTACCTAAACAGGGATCATCCTGTTGCTTAATTGCAATATACATTAGCAAAACGCAATTTTTATTGCAATACCTATAGTTAGAGAACCGATCGGTGAAATTTACTAAATTTTCGTATAAATTTCAATATATTTATCGAATGGCACATACATGGAAAATTTATTGCCTGTATCTCCATTTGTTTGCAAACACTGGTTGAAGAAAACCCTTATTTCTGGCCAAAATCAGTTCGGATCAACATGTTGTCGTCTATAACCTAGAAGGAACGAACACAAAACGTTAAATTTTTTCCGAAGTACGTGGCGAAATCAATTTAACTGCAGTAATGATATAAACCGAATAAGCCTTTAATGAGACCATAACTTTGCCAAAACCCCATGTTTTGGGCCAAGACCTCGTCGGCTGAGTTGCTTGTATTTATAACTTGGGATTGGTTGATGCAATTTGGCTTGAAGATTCATAGAACATACACCATTAGATAAAAAGCTTGAAAAATGAATAGGAAACAACCTTTCCGCTAGGGAAAAGCCTGTGCTTTTGAGAAATTTAGTGTATTTTTGCCGTTATCAAACATTACTTGGAAATGGCTGCGTCCATTAAAATAAATACGCTAAATGTGTCTGATGTTGAAATACACATGTCGTTGTTTAATTAATAATTGCTCCGTCCTTATATCATAATTACCCTGGCAAATCCTATATACAAAATAGTAACATGCCTGAAAGACAAAAAACATATATTTTGCCTCTTAACTTTTGATGATTCGATCAAACTATATGTCAGAAAATTTAGTACGGCTACCACATGCTTCTAAACCAATTATTACTTGAGAACAACAGGTGATAAATTGCTGAACAATTTTCGTGTTAGTCGTTAATTGCATGTATCAAACCACTGAATTTCTCTACGATACTAAGACGAGTAATGCAAACATGTATATATAAGTTAAGTGACATTGCTAACCCTACGGTCTCAGCGCAGCACCTACAACTGTTATCGTATCGTACAAAATAGCGATTAAATTTAGGATTCTACCTTAAGAGCCGAAGTCGAGATTGCCATACGGCTTATTTAAGGTAAGTTTCGACAGTGCAGCATCGTCAAACATATGTATTTTACAAACATCGATTGCATATGAACGGTCAACAGTTTATTGCATAAAATTATTTATAAGAGGAAATCCGCGGTATGTTTCGCAGATTGGATTTAAATTTATCACAGTAAAATATTGGCAATTTGACGAAGCATTAAACTATTTTAATACCAATTCAGCAAGCTATGTTTAAGGCCTCAAATGTACCACTACCAGTACGGAAATTGCTACACGTTTAATAGGAACAAGACAACACGCCGCGTCATAAACCGCGCCGGAATGAGCGAAGGTATGTTTCATGCAATGGTTAGCTAAATTTTCAGAGATTCGTCTATTTAGATTTAGATTTAGATATATATATTAAGATTCCACTATTTAGATGATGGTCTACAAAATTTGAACGAGGATCAATGTATATGTTTTGAAATATGTTTGCGCAAGTGATTTTTCAAGTTATTCTGCAAGTCACAAAGCTTAAAATTTAACAAACACAACAGCGGAAGCATTTTGGTTTTGCTTCTATCAGAGGACTAGTAACGGTATTAATAATACAATATATTTCTCAAACTTAAAAGATAAAGGAAAATTCAATAGTTCAATCTCACAGATTTCAAGGGCAAAATTGGTAAAAACCCGCACGTTATCTTAGAAGTAAAAAGCTTGTTTTTAAAGCAATAAGAACACCTATACTTTGTTACTATTTTATGCTTCAGTCAAAGTTATGAAGATGGGAGTATTAATATATATTTACGACAATCACCCTACGACTGTCCGTAAATAACGCAATATAGCTTCCTTGAATATTTAGTTTGGAAAATTTCATCCCGAAAATCATTGTCATCGTCGTCTAACACAATAATTAAAGTGTTGATATTAACGACAGCATTGATAGTCTTGAGATCATTGATATTTTCAGTCTTTCAGAAAAGTTTGGAGACAAGATTCTTAACCACTATTTTAGCAGCTTACTAGCCTTATCTTGCAGAATCAGTGCTCATACTTTCGCGACATAAATACCAGCAAATAATATGTGATACTGACAGTTCGTACAGCGAAAACATTGCCTCTGGTGCATAATGTACACCATAAACTTTTAAACCTACAAGCTATTCAAATTTATAAAAAAATTTTCTGTGATAGTACTTAATTTTCGAACCATAGGTGCAACAGTTGTAATAAATTTGGTGTAAGAAACAAGTCATATGTTACAAAATGTCCATCACCGTGTGTAAATTGTAGGATATGATGCGATACAATGCTTGTTGTTTTTTTGCAGCTCAACACTACAAGTTCACTAATAGCAACTTCCTTGATGGCACAAATCAATATTTAAATTGTCACAATAACCGAGAACCCTACATGCACGAGTTTCAAAGTCTCAGGGGGATAGCGTGGGCTTCGGGGAGGTCGTCACGGAGGGATAAATTTTCAAAAATTTTTTTGACTAAAAAAATTCTTAATTTCTGCAATTTTCTCTCGATTTTTGTCAATTTTCATCCTATGTTTGCCAATTTTCCACCGATTTTTGCCAATTTCCCCCAATTTTAGCTCAACTTTGCCTATTTGCGCCAAAATTTTTGGCCTTGGACGTGCTTTGTGAAGCCTGATGGAATCAGGTTTGGTACCACGTTGGGCGCAAAATTGTAGGGCCAACGGCGCCCCAAGGGGTAAGGTCCGCCGAGCCCAGAGGATAATCATCCACTATGTCATGCATCTATGAGCATGTATATCGGGAACATATTTAATAGGGCCGCGCCTCAAACATAGCAGATAACACAGCTTTTGTACAAGTAGCGTGTCGGTTTGCACGAACTGTGTAAGGATAATCAGGATAATACAGATTAGAATGTGCCGTGAGCTATGTCATTTACCTGTGAACACTGCATAACACCGATTATTGAAGGTTTGGAACTGCAGCTGCGAAGCGGCTTCGAGGAGTATTTGGATGGGTCGGAAAGCGGCGGACATCGTATGGTGATCCACGAGCCAGGAGTGTTCCCGTTTCCTGATCACGATGGATTCAGTCTTGCACCGGGTTATGAAAACGTGTTCTCTCTAACATTTGTACGGATTTGTATTTACGACAGTCCAAATTTTATACTCATGGGCGGCGATTCTGGATGGGAGGATGAGGGGTTGCATCCCCCAGAAGTCAAGATCTATTGATAAGAACTAAAAAAAATTATGCTGATCCCCACTGTTTTTAGGAATCGCCGGCATGGTTATACTGCAAAAAATTTATCCTATTACATACCATTATTAATGAGTCAAACTTAGAATAAGTGAGTCGAGTTTTGCGTTGCACCTCGCATACAAATACGTCCTGGTGTGTTTTCTAAATATGGACAGTGATAAATTTTAGCAAGTAACAACAGTATGTTAACTCCCACGTACGGCTTGGTTTTGCTTTTGTTTAACAATAAACGAAATCGTATTTATGCGGTAAACAAAACTGTTCGCATGGATACTTAAAACGAAGTGGATAAACATGTTTTGATTTATATCCGTATTCTTTTACCATAATAACATAATTAAAGATAGGGACATTTAAGCCAGATGTTTTATAAGTAAAAAGTTGCCTCAAAATTTTAAGAAGCCTACGACGCTGTACCTAATGCAAAAAATCCCTTTGCTGCCTTCCAAACGCCTCCTCGTAGTATTTCTCGAGAGTAGTCGTTCAGATTTATAGAATGTTATAGAGGATTATTCAACTTATAAGCGCTGATATTTTTAGATTGTTCCACATTTATACACAGACGTAAAATTCATACAATGGAATAAAATTTGCGGAAATACGCTATTTTGTTCCTGAATTATATGCATTGCAATAAAACTTCTGCAAATTACTTGTTTTAAACGTAAATTTTCGGTATAAAAGACAGATAGTTAATTTTGCCCCTGGAAGCAGAAAAATTTTACTGCTAATTTTGCACGTTTTTCGGCAGTCTGTAGGCAATATTTTATCTATCCTATAATTCAGATGGTTTCAAGATGCAGGCATACTTACCAACAAATTAAATAGCATGTGTAGACCCGTCTCATAGTTCCGGAACTGGAGTGTTCGTAGAAGCAATTTTTATTCACGGTACACCAAACGGTGATAAATCTCGAATTTATAGTATCAGTTTACCATTTATGACCGACAAAACTTTAGATCGGTTTTCAGGAGCAGTTAGCTCTTATCCTTTACGTTTTACCTTGTATGTTTTTTCTGTTTCTTTTAAGACTAGAAATTAGGCTTATTGGATTTTTAGTTCAAAAAGCGTTTTCCGTATTGGGATAAAAGAAAAAATTTCTGAACAGTGTTTTCAGGGTGCATTGGCTTCGTATTAACTGACTATTATAGCTAAAGAAAGTATTGTTGGTTTTAACTCCCATATGAGTGCACAACTCTTACCATCTTTCACTAGTTTTAAATAGAATATTCGTTTTGAAGGACCATTAGTAACCCAAACAAATTGCAAATCAAAGTCATAAATGTAACCGTAACAGATATTTTCTGGATCGAATCGTTGACCTGAGTTGAAAAGCACCAAAATTTTCGCGGTATCTTCAAAATTGACCAACTTCCGGTTCAGGGGAATTCTAGGGAACACTGGAATAGCTACTGTTGAAAACATAAAGACATAAATATGAAGTTTGTGGGAATTATGAAAATAAGTTTTGTTTTAACCTGACCGTTTAAAAACTATACCTTGTAATGCGTTGGCTACATGCAGCGTATTAAACCGATGATACTCTAAGGTGTACAGGGTGATGTAAATTTATTTATGACGTTTAAAGTATTCATGTCATTATCAAAATACGCTTGTTTATGTTACGTATGTTAGTGGGCTAGTGTAATATATTATTATAGACTCATATTAACGCCCTCGGACATCCATATGGATCGTGTGTTGATAGCGCTGAAAACATTGGACGGGGAAACTATTACTATCCTGGCCAGTATTCCGAAACTGTACGTTTGTTGCTGGATTCGTTAGTAACACTTCAGCGGAGTTGGGAAGACACGTGTTTTGCTAAACACATAACCATTTGAAGTATAACTATCGGTGCACATGAAAGGAGCTGAATGGAAGGTCAACCCAAGTGTTGACTCAACATAGTTTTCTCGGAGACCCAAATAGAGACAAATTTGAAGTGTCCCTCTTCAACCCATTCTATCGTTGCAATACTACCACATGAATGGAGCTGAATGGAAGGTCAACCCAAGTGTTGACTCGACATAGTTTTCTCGCACACCCAAATAGAGACAAATTTGAAGTGTCCCTCTTCAACCCATTCTCTCGTTGCAATACCACCACACCACATGGCTGTACTCCTTATGCACAGAGATTGACATGTTCGAACAGCAGAAAATGCCGGCAATTCTGGAAATTTTTTCCAGAGTCATCGTAAAACTACTGTTTTACATCTATTTAATAATACATATGAATGCTTAGCAGTGGGGGCGTAGAATGGGTAAAAAATTTATAAATGAAAATGAAGCAGTCACTTTGGTATTTTCAATCTGAATAAAAAGCCCTAAAAACTGAGTATTAAAACCACGGCTTACCAAATACGTACCTAAACAAAGTTAAAAGAACAACAAATTTGATGAAATAAAACGTTTTCAAAATTATTGCTTTAAAAATAGAGTTTCGGAACTTTTAATGAATTTTTAATCTACAAGGTGTACTCTTAATAAACTACAGACTGTAATATATTGATAGATTTTAGTTTTAATAATGCAGCGTTGACAGAAAAATATGTGCACCAACTCCACATTGTAGCACGTATAAGCATGATTATAAACACATAATTGTTGTCAATCACCTTCCTTACATACATTTATCTACCGTTCTATTGCACGACTTCAGTGTGTATATATGCACATGGCTACATCTAAAGTTAGAAGACGGTATGTAGCATACAGCAGGGCCATCACACAACATCTTTTGCAATACATATTCTGCTTATGTAACAGGGCCGCTTCGGCCCTGTCACGAGCATGTCAGGACCTTCGTACTCAAAATCGTAGCGGGAAGCGTTGGCACATGGCTGTTTGTATAAAAAATGTCATAAACTGTTTTGTATAAAAATATCGTATACCGTTTGTATAAAACTGTCGTATACCGTTTGTATAAAAAGGTCGTCTACCGTTTTGTATAAAAATATCGTATGCCGTTTTGTATAAAAATATCGTATACCGTTTGTATAAAAAGGTCGTCTACCGTTTTGTATAAAAATATCGTATGCCGTTTTGTATAAAAATATCGTATACCGTTTGTATAAAAATGTCGTCTACCGTTCTGGTATAAAACTATCGTATACCGTTTTGTGTAAAAGTGTCGTACACCGTTTGTATAAAAATATCGTACACCGTTTTGTATAAAAATATCGTATACCGTTTTGTATAAAAATATCGTATACCGTTCTGTATAAAAATATCGTATACCGTTTTGTATCAAAGTGTCGTATACCGTTTGTATGAAAATATCGTATACCGTTTTGTATAAAAATATCGTATACCGTTCTGTATAAAACTATCGTATACCGTTTGTACAAAAATGTCGCATACCGTTTGTATTGATTGCCGAAATTGATCATCGGGACGAGTGTTGTGTGAGGTACGCTGAACGAAATAACGAAATCAGGTTGATCCAGCTGATTTACGATAATGGACACTACGCTCCACACCAATAGAAAGTAGGCATCACGCTGAAAATCACAACCAGTCGCTGCTGCGCATTAAAATTTTGACGGTTACGACCGTCCGAGAATAGGAGGCCCCTGGCTGCACGTTCAAGAGAACACGTTTGTTAAGGTTGAGATCAAAAATATTAAATTTACTTGGTTTTAGCAAAATACTACGTAATGGTCACGGAAAACAACAAGCCGAAATAAGCGGAAATCACACTTTTGGTAGCCCTTTGTAAATATAAGGGACGACGGATGCCGGGTTAATTCGAAGGCCCGCCACCGTCTACGGTACCAGGATCCGAAAAATAACCAGAGCAGGTTGGTGGGACACTTTGGGAGTTATGATCGGACATCCAAAGACGCCCCGGACAACGCCGAAAATTCGCCTGTAATACGTAGAGACAATCGCTACTTACGCTAGGTAGGATTGTCAACGTGGAACCCGGACTATCATATTCCATGTAGTTAGGACATATCATATATAAAATATGTACATGTATCTATTTATGTGTGTGCCCTGTGAACAACTTTTAGACAAAACCGTCTTGTTTCTGTAGCCTATGGCAGTATGCAACTAATACAAAACTCCACTTTCCGACATCCTCGTTGCCATACCCCGCGTCAGAACCGGCGCATGCAACCCCTCGTTTTGTTCGTCGTGGATAATTGAATCCAACGATATGCGTCGGGCCTTTGTCCGAGTCCCTGCTGACCTGCGGTAGCCCCGCAAAGATGCCTAGACAGCTGTTGTCAATCGCTGTTGGGCACCGATAAATCGAGATTTTTCGCTTAACTCTAAAATGAGCGAACCGCCCCTCATTGGATTCGTCTCGGTGAGACATCTCCAAAAATACCCGGCGGGTCTCGGTCCGCCGCTCCGTTAACCCTGGACAACTAACAAAAGCGCCCCTACCGTAGCCATCACTCTCTCTAATCGCTGTAATTTTAGTACCGTTTTTACTCCTGCCGCCCCAGTAGCGATATCACCCCTCGTTCAAATCGCCGTTGGACGGTAAGTCCAACGATACCCGGCGGGCGTCGCTCCGCCCTACCGTTAAGGTAGGAGAGCCCGCTGAAGCTCCCCATACTAACATACATCGGAACCCATGAGTGGGTCCCGATCCGCTACTACGCCCTTCCCCCTCGTGTTTGGTACCAATCGACCCCGTTTTCCGTCCTGGGACCGAATCTGACCCCAGCCCCTCGAAAATTCTACTGGATTCCCCTTGTCCCGCCACCCTTCCCGCACCCTTTCTTTGTCTCCTCGTGTCCTCGTTGTCCTTTCGCTTTTGTCCTCGTTCTCTCTCTAACCGACATTTCTGGTCGGTTTTCTCCTTTGTCGCTCTTTCGTAGGTGTTGTTGTTGTTTTTGGTATGTTGTGAGTTTGTGTTTATCCTGAGCGACCTTTCTGTCGCTCAGGACGCCGATATGTCTGCTGTGTGTAGTGTATGTGTTCATGTGTGTGTATGAATATATGTATGTATATATATATATATAATCAAGTACATAAGGACATGGAAAAAAACCGGAAGAACGAGGACACCACACACTAAAATTTTTAAATTTCAGAGTTTTACGGACGGACGACATACGAACGACTAGGACGAACGGGGGGAGGCGAATTTAGGGCCCTCCCGCGGACTCTAGGGGCCCTAGAACAGGGGCGGCAAGTCGAAGATCACAAAGGCCGAGTTGATGTTTGCCGACTCGGGATGGGCTGGGAAGAGCAAGCAGTCAAATTACGAGCAGATTATCACGCTAATTGGGGCTGAAGAAGGAAATTGCGTGACCCAAAAGTATTTGCAATAGTTTAAGTTAAGCTGGGACCGGAAATAGTTCAAATTTTGTTAGGATAGGATCCGATTTCGCTGGACATCCGGCGATAAGGACGGGAAGTTGGGACTTCAAAATTTGCTTTTCTTGGGAAAATTTGGACAAAAATCACAGATGGTCAACTTCCGAGTACTCGGAAGATTCAAACTTAAAGTCGGCAAAGTTAATTGAAGCCGACTCTCTTTAAGGACATCGACGGTTTACGGTAACCGTCAAGATTTAAATTTCCGGAAGTGTCCCCAATTGGACACTGAACTAAAACCCAAGAAAAATGGGCGTTGCCCGACCAACGACGATTGGACGGCGACAAAATCGCCACCCTTAACTACAGGCGAAAATTTCGAGGTTACGACCAACGCGTCGAATCTTGGAATCAGTTGGACTTCGACAGCGGTGAGTTCGGTCGACTTTACTGATTCGAAGTCTTTTTGATTCCCCGTGGTCTTAGGTAAGACAAAACAAACCGGACGCTTCTGGTCCGCACTTTACATGGTTTGCAATCCTTGAGGTAGGAGCATTGAATTTTGCTGAGCAGACCACGGTAAAATTTTCCAACGCTTAGGAGCTGAACCGGCAGGGACTCGTAGCACTTTTATGCTTATGGTTTACAAAATTTACAACTTAGTTGATCGTTCAATACTCATGCCGTGTTTGAGCTTGGACAGAATCGCAGATTAGGGACGGAGGACTAGCCTCTATCGGGTTTTAGGAAACCCTTAAAATTTCGTTTTGCTTTTCGAGTTAAGAAAATTGGGACCCTAAAAGATTAAACAAATTCTAGGCACACTAACTTGAGCTTAAAGGTGTTTGCTGTTTTCACGGAGTGTTATCTAGAAATCGTCTCGACATAGTCGTTTGAATCTGATTCTAAAGCCAATAGTCGTAGGCATCTCATTGGTATG